>JALIZH010020810.1:0-28865 GCA_030522465.1 Rhipicephalus appendiculatus | reverse complement strand
TGTTTTTATGGCGATAGACTGTAGACTCACTATATATATATATATATATATATATATATATATATATATATATATATATATATATATATATATATATATATATATATATATATAGTGTAATGACAAAGAAGTACATCGATGTTCGGGCGCGCGGGCAGCTGGGGTCGAGCGCGAGAAAGAGAAAGACGAGGAGAATAAGAACAGCCGGCCCGCAGCAAGGGCGTTGTATCTTGTCTCTTCCTTGACAATGGCGCAGTCTACGAACTACGAACCGTAAGCGCGTCCCCGTGGGTCATCGATGCTGAGGGCTTTCCTTCTAGCGAACGCCGCTCACGGCACCGTGATCATGGAGCCCGCGACCCTTCTACAGCCGGGAGCACCTATTACACCATTCGAGGACGGCGTCCAGGCCTTCTCGATGGTGCAAGGCCCTTTGACAATATATATATTGACAATCTATATATATACAGGGTGTCCCATTTATCACGCAGCACGATTTAAAAAAAGAGGAACGGCGTTACGCGAAGCAGACCTAGTGCATAATGTTCCCAGTATACTGTAGTAGCCGCTACTATTTTTTTCGTTAATGTGAATTAATTAATTAGTCCTAATTAATTTCGTAACTCGAAAATACTCACCTAATTATCAAAGTGTCAATGAGGCAAATGTGGACATGTTGAAATGACATCTATCTGTGCTACTTTCAACAACGTACTAATTGCGTGCTAATTTTTCCTTTCGGATTAGATTGTTGTTTCATGCATGGCCTCCGAGGTCGCGCGCCGGCGCACAATCTCGGAGGCCATGCATAAAGCAACAATCTAATCCGAAAGGAAAAATCAGCACGCAATTAGTACGTTGTTGAAAAGTAGCAGAGATAGATGTCATTTCAACATGCCCACATTTGCCTCATTGACACTTTGATAATTAGGTGAGTATTTTCGGAGTTACGAAATTAATTAGGACTAATTAATTAATTCACATTAACAAAAAAATAGTAGCGGCTACTACAGTATACTGGGAACATTATGCACTAGGTCTGCTCCTCGCCTAACGCCGTTCCTCTTTTTTTAAATCGTGCTGCGTGATAAATGGGACACCCTGTACATATACATATATATAAATATATATATATATATATATATATATATATATATATATATATATATATATATATGTGTGTGTGTGTGTGTGTGTGTGTGTGTGTGTGTGTGTGTGTGTGTACTCCGACATCAACCGCTGCCATGTGCCACTTTCGGATACTATAGACCTGAACGGGATGCCTATTTTGCGCTTCTTAGCCGCAAAAAACACCTCCAGCGTGAGACCGGCCCCCTGGGACGGCAAAACATACGTTCAAAAATCAGGAGTGTGTTTACAGTCGAGTGTTGCTCCAATGCTCAGTACCATCTTCCTTGGTAGAGTGGACAGAGGAACAGACAGTGTCTTGAAAGGCACCACGAGGAAGCCGTTTAGGTACGTGGACGATTATCTGGTTTTCGTAAGCGGAAAGGCAGAAATTCTCCGGATGTTTAACGAACAGGGCATGGGGCTGGAAGTTCACCTTTGAGATACAATTTATGGATTTAAGCCTTTTATGTCAAGATGGACTAGTTTGCTGAGCGTGCCACCCCAGGACAGAGAAGTCGCTCCTAAACTACGAATCGGCACATTCCAAGTTTGTGACGAATGTCATCATTCAGTCATGTATCAAGACGTCTCTGGCAGTCTTTTTGTGCACACAATATAAAAGGGTATTTGCGAACAGGTCAAGAGACTGGATGATGCCGGTTACCCTACATCAGCGGTGCGCATGGAAGCTCAGAAGCTACTAAAATGGTCGAAGCAAGGAGATAAAGGTGACAAGAAAAAATTGGCCGCGTATCTGTGTGCTTCGCTGCAAATGTCGTCGAAAGACGATAGTCTTGTGCCGGCCGTGCTCCTATGTTTTGCCTTGCCTCAGACAGCGCCTACTCTACGTTGAATTGGCTGCATCTGGCTGGCATTGATAAAACACTAGGTTCTTTAGAATTGCGTACCTATGTATTTTTTAATAAAAAAACACACGACCTGACACTAAGATATTAATATTGCGCCTCATGTATGCGTAGTATTTGCTTTTTTGATCGAATATGTTCACAAGTATGAAAGCAAATACCAGTTCAAGATGGCTGGGCGTTCAGAAATTAGGTAAACTTTGGCCCTGTAGCTAGCTGAATCGGGTACCGGACAGACAGATAGACAGACACACAGACAGACAGACCAAAATTTTTGCCTTTAAGTATCCCAAGAAAGACTATCGTCTTTAAAAGAAACGTCAGGACGAAAGGTACTAGAATACTGGTTCCCTCCCATATGTTCATGCCCTGGAGCACAGGCTAAAGAAAATAGGAAGCAGGTATGGAACCAAGGTGGTTTGTTCGCCATAAATGAAGTCGTCTACAATTTGTTTAAGTAAGGAGTGTCCAAAGACAAAGCGGCAACTAGCAATCAACATGCGCGGTAAAATATGAACAGAGGTTTGTCAGCTGCGCATGCGCGGTTGTTTACGAGATACATATTCCTTGCGGACAAGTGTATATTGGACAGACGGGGTGGTGCCTTAACGAAAGATTAAGTGAGCACAAGTATAGTCTGAAAGGAAGTACTGCATTCTCTCACTTAGCGGCGCACTGCGGTAATTGTGAAGAAAGCGCACGTCATTCGCTGTTCGACTAAGCTACTGTTATTGGCCTATTCATACACAAGGATAACGTATCGAGATAAATAATGGAAGCTTCCTACATAAAAATTAACAAAGACAAGTGCATCAGCCGGCCGTTCATCCTCCATTACAGTGGAATAGCAGTTATAGTCTTCCGATGAGCTGCAAAGGGTTTGGCACGTGGCAACCAGTTTTAATCTTTTAAGTTTATGATTTTTCCCATACATGCATAGGTCGGCAAAACTTGTGGAGCTCACTCAGACTCACTCATGAAATATATTTTGCGCTCAGGGCTCACTCAGACTCAGACTCACCAAAATTTTCCGGAGCCGGACTCACTCGGACTCACACTCACGAAAAATTTCTTCAACCGGACTCACTCGGACTCAAACTCACAAAAATATTACTCACCCGGACTCACTCAGACTCAGACTCACGGCTCGATCTGAGTCTGAGTGAGTCCGAGTGAGTCGACTCATGAGTCCGTTAAACTAGAACTATCTTTTTCGACCATGGTGTCAATGCTCTGTAACACCAATATCTCACGTAATAGGTGCTCTTCTTGGCGCCTTTTGATATGTATTTTCGATACGAGTTATGATTGCTCGCAAACCAGTAAGGTAATTTTTCTTGAAATGGATGACAGCGTAAGATATATTTATTTAGAACTTCCCTGGAAAAGTTAACGGGGGGAGGGGGAGGTCAAGGCACCGCCCTACGTAATTCGCGCCTCTGATCAATAAATATTGAAATGATTTATGAACGACACTGCTTTGGAATATGTGTGAGTAGACGTGAGTAAAACTGTGAATCCTGGCAAGGCTGATAGTAATGCTGAAGACGAGTAGATAGGACCATAGGTCGGCAAAAGAAGGTGTAACTCACTCAGACTCACTCAAGAAGTATATCTTATGCTTTGGACTCACTCGGACTCAGACTCGCCAAAATTTTCCTGAGTCGAACTCACTCGGATTCACACTCACGAAAAATTTCTTCAACCGGACTCACTCGGACTCAAACTCACAAAAATATTACTCACCCGGACTCACTCAGACTCAGACTCACGGCTCGATCTGAGTCTGAGTGAAGTCCGAGTGAGTCGACTCATGAGTGAGTTCGCCGACCTATGCATACATGTGTGTCGTGGTTAACTGTGCGCAGGCACGCAGTTTGGCCCTCTCTTTATGAACCCCGTTTCTTCATTAGAAAAGTCACCGTTTCGCCGGAAGGGCGAAGCAATGAATGCGATAGCAACAACTTGGGATTTCACGCGAAGAACGCCAAGCAGATCGAAATTTGGAGCGACCTGCCCAAGCGCAAAGGACGCACGAAAAGAACAAACACAGGGCGAGCGCGAACTAACAACGTTCACAGCTCGACACTTAAGGGGAGATGGGAGTCGAAAAACGCAAGCTTTTTTTTTCCAAGATTACATATTTTTGTTTTTATTTGCTTTCACAAATTTAGTTTCTCTACATTAACCACAAAAGACTTACGGTTGTGACTCAGGCAGCTCCTGTTTACTACAACTATTATTGATCCTAATATTGCTTGCTTTGCTTCGTATTACAATCGAATTAGTTGGTATCGCATTCACTGATTCGCCCTTGCGGCGAAGCGGACTTTTTTTGTTGACGCCTAGTAATTATGAGATAAAGAAAAATAAATGTAGGCTCAGAAAAATCACCGGCCGCGTCGGATAGTGACCGTTGTAAGCATCAGCGCATGATCACGGCCGTATTTGAAGGGGCCGTGGAACACTTTTCAGCATGGCCAGCGAACGCTGCCGATCGGTAGACCTGGCTGTAAGACCATGTGAGCGAAATATTATTGCGCAGCACGCGGCCTCGAATTCGCAATTAATTCTCAAATGCAGCCATAATTCGCTCGCTCATGTATTTTCGAATAACCGGATAAATCCAAATGACCGTGCCATAAACACAAAGTCTACAGCCATTGGCTGATCTCAGCATGGTGAGCTGCATAGTTAACCACTGTTCCACCGCCTCGGTGGAACAGTGGTTACGGTACTCGGCTGCTGACCCGAAGGTCGCGTGTTCGATCCCAGCCGTGGCGGTAGCATTTCGATGGAGGCGAAATGGTAGCGGCCCGTGTTCTGTGCGATGTCAGTGCACGTTAAATAACACCAGAGTGTCAAAATTTCCCGAGCCCTCCACTACGGCGTCTCTCATAATCATATGGTAATTTCGCGACGTACAACCCCAGATATTATTATTAGTTATCGCGGTGGCCGCGGGATGCGACGAGTATGTCCGTGCGCTCGCTCGCTCGCGATCACATTGAATGTCAGCCACGCGTTCGAAGGAAAAAAAGACAAAAGAAAGTGGTGAAGACGCGCTGACGAACGGTAGGAATTTGGCCTTTGTCATCAGCCCCGTGCGTAACTTTCAGCGTGCTCGCTGGTACGAAGTGAAAGAAACCGCTTAAAACGTGAGACAAATCCCTGCCACTCTGCTAATACTTCAGAGATTCTAAAAATGTTTACGGCAATTGAATCGTCAGGCAATAAAGACCTTTAAGGAAGTCGTTCGATTATTACTTAGAAAAGTGTTGCAGGGCCCCTTTAAATGCGTAACTTGAAGAGTTTAGGAACTTTGCCGATGACATGGAAGAAACTTACACAGCGTTGATTACAGATGACTTGGGCATTGTGCTGCACAGCTAGGCATATAAACAGCAGTGCTTTCAACTAGGGGTGCGCGAATAGTGAAATTTCATGTCGAATCGAATTCGAATCGAATAGTGCCGAATAGTGGCCAAAAATGTCGGATATCGAATCGAATATCGAATACCAAAGATTTTGTTGAAAATTGAAAGAAAGAACAAAGAAATGCAATCTGCTCATGTCCTCGAGCACAAAACGCGGTGAGTGACTGCCACCGAAAGACTACAAATTACCATGCAAAAACACAAGCTGTTCCACATGACCTGGCTTCAAACTTTCTCGCCGTGATGTTACGGTGTTTTGCTGCAGTTGAAAACGTGCACTCACTGGGCGCCTCAGAGGCAGGGAAGGGGAGGTATCGCTCAGCAATTTTGGCAATACCCGGATAAAGTGCAGCTCTATGCGCTTTCCACTATTTGAAAGGATCATTCTTTGTTAAGATCAGGAGCTGATTCGAATATTTTTTAACCTCTTGACTATAATGTCCGTGCTCGACTCGATGCTGGTTATTTTTTGATGCTATAGCAGTTCGACAGTCTCCCAGACTGTCCTCTGGCCTTTTCTGCTGCAGCCATGACGTGCGGAAATGACATAATATCCTTTAAAATAAACATGCGCTCACTTTTGAACCAGTATATCGGAGAAAGTTTTAACGGAAGGCCTTCTGTGACGACGTTAGCGTTAGTTTTGGCCACCCTGCCCAAACCATGTACCACCACTGGCCTTTCTCGTGCTTTAGATATTCGTCCAGTCTAATTATTCTAAACTTCGAATACAAGCTATTCGAAAGTCGAATCGAATTATTCGATTAAGTATTATTCGATTCGAATTCGATACTCGAATATTCGCACACCCCTACTTTCAACGTTATACATGTGCCACAAGTAGTCGAAACAGTTAGTAATTTGTTCATACGTTCAACCATAAATGCCCTTTACGACACCAGTGCTTTTGCTTCCCGCCAGTCCCTGTGTGCTCTCAGCGCATGAAGAATTGAAATTGGGCACACTTCATGCTAGCCTATAAATATAATCGGCATAATAAGTATAAATAATATGGATAATGTTCTATTTTACCCTGAGCGTATGGTTTCTCGGATTTTTCAGAACTTACGTTCTCCGTCATAAGGCAACTTCACAATGACGCACGTTTGGTAGTCTGAGTACACAAAGTGGGCAATAAAGAAATTGTCCTTATCTGAAAAAGAGTAATAGAACGTTTCTTATTGAATGCAAATCAGGTACAGTTATTTGTAATGCTTTTCAAATCACTTTCCCAAAACAATCACTACAACAGCAAAATGAATTACGCAGGGAGAGCGCTCACATTTTCAAATTTAACAACACACAGTAGTTCAAAATTTGGCAGTTAATATTTTAAAGCTTGTAAATTTATTTTACGCCTTTCCAGCTAAACGATTATGTACTTGCCTGACGAAGCAGCTGTAAACAAAAACCTCACCTAACGAACAATCCGATGTGGGCACATGACATCGTTTCTAGAATTGGCGCACTTTTTGTATTTTTCTAATGATGTTATGTGATTTTCATGCATAGAGCTTTGTTTCTTGCTACATGTTATTCCGCTGAAGAGTACGCAATTATACAGGGTGTCCCAGTTATCACGCAGCACGATTTAAAAAAGGAACAGCGTTACGCGAAGCAGACCTAGTGCACAATGTTCCGAATATACTGTAGTAGCCGCTACTAATTGTTTCGTTAGTGAGAATTAATTAATAAGTGATAATTATTTTCGTTACTCGAAATTTACTCACTTAATTATCAACATGTCAATTACGAAGATGGGGGCATGTTGAAATGACATCTGTTTGTGCTACTTTCAACAACGTACTAATCGCGTGCTCATGTTTTCCTGCGAATAAAGAAATCCCGCGAAATCAGAAAAGTGACACGTGACTATACTGCTGAGCTCATCAGGAAGCCGCGCCCTCAAACAGGCTCACTGAGAGGTAGCCAGTATCAATGAAAAAAATGCAGGAAGAAAAAGGTACGGAAGGCGCTATCGGCCCGTTCCCGTCCGAAGCAACGGGCTGCTTTGATCTTACACAGTCAGGCTGTAATCAGAACCATGCCCGGCCGCGTCACCAATGAGAACAGTTGGCTGTGAGATATGGATAACGATAGTAACGTACAATTGAGTGGAAGGAATCCCTGCAAAATTGCGACGTATGTTGTTGGCGCCCGACCTTTACCCTTGCCAATGTGCGGAACGCTGTCTCTGGCAACGAAAAAGAGGCAAAGCGATTGCTTGCAGTAAGCTTATGTGAAGGCGCTGCTTTCTTTTGCGAGTGGAAGTGCAGTCACGCGTTATTTTTCATATGTCGCGGGCTTTCTTTATTAGCAGGAAATAATGAGCATGCAATTAGTACATTGTTGAAAGTAGCACAGACAGATGTCATTTCAACATGCCGACATCTGCCTCATTGACGTGTTGATAATTAGGTGAGTACTTTTAGAGTTACGAAATAATTATGAATAATTAATTAATTCTCATTAACGAAAAAATTAGTAGCGGCTACTACATCATACAGGGAACATTATGCACTAGGTCTGCCTCGCGTAACACCGTTCCTCTTTTAGATGTGAAGCATCTTATGGCGAAGCTTAATCCGGTGGTGGTGGTGGTGTGCGGCGTGCTCTCCCTTACTGCTCATGCGCAAACCCCTTCAAAAAAAATAAAAATAAAAAAAACCTCCTCTCCCCCTCTTTCTCCTCTAGGCATCCCTCCCCGCGGCAACCACACCCTCACTGCGCATGCGCCTCCCCTTCCTCTCTCCCCTCCTATGCTCCGCCCTCTCTCCTCTAGGCATCCCTGCCCGCGCTCCCCACTGCGCATGCGCGTCACCCCTCTCCTACGCTCCCCCCTCTCTCCTCTAGGCATCCCTGCCCACAGCGTTCACACCCCACTGCGCATGCGCGTCCCCCCTCTCTCTCCTGTCCTACGCTCCCCCCCTCTCGCCTCGCGACGCCGACGCAGGCAGCGTCTGCTAGCGAGTTTCTTGGTTGAAAAAACCGACTGCTCGCGCTGCACAACCGTTCACTGGCCATCCCGTATATATGGCAATGGATCTTGACCTCCAAAGGTGGTGCCGGTGGGAGATTTCTCCTGTGCGTTGTTGAACAATAAAAATTCCCAGTGTGCGCGTTAACTAAAAGCGCACTGCGGGTCTCTGTGTCCAGTCCGACTCTTCTGTCTCTCATTGCCCATTAGCAGCGATTGGCATGTTCCAGTAGGAAATACCGGTCCATCACTGCGTGCTTTGCGCCTCCTCAGTTTTCTCCTGCGCAACGCTGCGATGAGCGCCAGCGTCAACGCCGCCGCCGGTGTAAGCGTTAGCGCCCGCTGCTTCACATCTACACATGGTTCCCTTTAGCGGGAGATGGTGTGATTTTTTAGATGTGAAGCATCTTATGGCGAAGCTTAATCCGGTGGTGGTGTGCGGCGTGACCACCCTTACTGCGCATGCGCAAACCCTTTCAAAAAAATAAAAATAAAGACCTCCTCTCTCTCTCCTCTAGGCATCCCTCCCCGCGGCAACCACACCCTCACTGCGCATGCACCTTCCCTCCTCTCTCCTACGCTCCCCCTCTCTCCTCTAGGCATCCGTGCCCACGGCGTCCCACACTCCCACTGCGCATGCGCGCGTCCCCCCCTCTCTCTCCTATGCTCTCCCCCACTAGGCATCCCTGCCCGCGGCGCCCACACTCCCACTGCGCATGCGCGTCCCCCCTCTCTCTCCTCTACACTCCCTCCCTCCCTCTCTCGCCTCGCGAGGACGACGCAGGCAGCGTCTGCTAGCGAGTTTCTTGGTTGACAAAACCGGACTGCTCGCGCTGCACAACCGTTCACTGGCCATCCCCGTATATATGGCAATGGATCTTGACCTCCAAGGTGGTGCCGGTGGGAGATTTCTCCTGTGCGTTGTTGAACAATAAAAATTCGCAGTGTGCGCGTTAACTAAAAGCGCACTGCGGGTCTCTGTGTCCAGTCGGAGTCTTCTGTCTCTCATTGCCCATTAGCAGCGATTGGCATGTTCCAGTAGGAAATACCGGTCCATCACTGAGTGCTTTGCGCCTCCTCAGTTTTCTCCTGCGCAACGCTGCGATGAGCGCCAGCGTCAACGCCGCCGCCGGTGTAAGCGTTAGCGCCCGCTGCTTCACATCTACACATGGTTCCCTTTAGCGGGAGATGGTGTGATTTTTTAGATGTGAAGCATCTTATGGCGAAGCTTAATCCGGTGGTGGTGTGCGGCGTGACCACCCTTACTGCGCATGCGCAAACCCTTTCAAAAAAATAAAAATAAAGACCTCCTCTCTCTCTCCTCTAGGCATCCCTCCCCGCGGCAACCACACCCTCACTGCGCATGCACCTTCCCTCCTCTCTCCTACGCTCCCCCCTCTCTCCTCTAGGCATCCGTGCCCACGGCGTCCACACTCCCACTGCGCATGCGCGCGTCCCCCCTCTCTCTCCTATGCTCTCCCCTCTAGGCATCCCTGCCCGCGGCGCCCACACTCCCACTGCGCATGCGCGTCCCCCCTCTCTCTCCTCTCCTACACTCCCTCCCTCCCTCTCTCGCCTCGCGAGGCCGACGCAGGCAGCGTCTGCTAGCGAGTTTCTTGGTTGACAAAACGGACTGCTCGCGCTGCACAACCGTTCACTGGCCACCCCGTATATATGGCAATGGATCTTGACCTCCATGCTGGTGCCGGTGGGAGATTTCTCCTTTGCGTTGTTGAACAATAAAAATTTTCGCAGCGTGCGCGTTAACTAAAAGCGGACTGCGGGTCTCTGTGTGCAGTCGGAGTCTTCTGTCTCTCATTGCCCATTAGCAGCGATTGGCATGTTCCAGTAGGAAACACCGCTTCATCACTGCGTGCTTTGCGCCTCCCCGGTTTTCTCTCCTGCGCAACGCTCCGATGAGCGCCAGCGTCAACGCCGCCTCCAGTGTAAGCGTTAGCGCCCGCTGCTTCACATCTACACATGGTTCCCTTTAGCGGGAGATGGTGTAATTTTTTTTAATCGTGCTGCGTGATAAATGGGACACCCTGTATATTACGTCATGAATTCCAAAACCCCAATGCACCTGGCGAACAAAAGTGTGTTTTGCGAACAGGATAAAATGTTCTAGAACTAGTGATACATGACTGCTGATTTTCTGGTCGCAACGCGCTGCACAGGGTTTCGTTGGTACTAACTGCAATTTTCTTTCGTAGTATCTGTGCCAATAATGCCATAATATTTTGGCTATAAGGTCTACATATTACATTATCTGCCTGACACAATTCCTTCGCCTTAATATAATCCAGAGCCTGTGCTACGTTTTCAATTTCTGCTTATTTCTAAGTTCAACTTATTGCTAATTTCATCTGCTTATTGCCAAGTCCAACAGAAAAGACTTACCTGCACTTTACGCAGCCAAGACAAAAATGTGTGTCGGCTTATAATAAGCTTCTAACCTGAGCTCCTGCGCAATCTTTTTGCATTTGTAAAAGATGTAGACTCTCCCCTTCCGTTTACGACGCACGATGTGTAAACAGCAAACACAAGAAGTGACACTACTGACCATTGTCCAACGTGAAGATGACTTTGTCCGGCGAATCAGTACCTTTTAAGTGTAAAGTGACATTCTTCCTGAAAATAGCATGTACCGTGTAAACGTGTGAGCGTATGTCACTACAATACAGTGAATTCTGCGAATGAATTTCGGAAAATTTACTGTGAAAAAAAGCATTCTTTAAGAGACCCTACAACACTTTTCAATTTAATCGTCGAGTGACTCCATTAAAGGAGCTTATTACCTCACGAATCCACTGCCGGGAAAAATTATAGAATCGGTCAAGTACGATCTGAGTTACAGCGACCTGCCGCAGGCTTCAGGCTTTCTATCAGCTTTGATATCAGCGAGTGCGCTGAAAGGTAAGCACGGCGGGAGATGAAGAGAGGCAAGGAGATTCGTCCGTTCGTCGGCGTCCGTTCGTCGGCGAGCCTGATCACTTCCTTTTCTTTCTTTTTAGATGTGAAGCATCTTATGGCGAAGCTTAATCCGGTGGTGGTGGTGGTGGTGGTGGTGGTGGTGTGCCGCGTGCCCACCCTTACTGCGCATGCGCAAACAGTTAAAAAAAATAAAAATAAAAAACCTCCTCTCCCCTCTCTCTCCTCTAGACATCCCTCCCCGCGGCAACCACACCCTCTCTGCGCATGCGCCTCTCTCCCCCTCTTACACTCCCCCCCTCTCTCCATCCCTGCCCGCGGCGTCTAACTCCCCCCTGCGCATGCGCGTCCCCCCTCTCTCTCCTCTCCTACGCTCCCCCCCTCTCTCCCTCTACGCATCCCTGCCCACGGCGTTCACACCCTCACTGCGCATGCGCCTCCCTTCCCCTCTCTCCCCTCTTACACTCCCCCCTCTCTCCATCCCTGCCCGCGGCGTCTAACTCCCCCCTGCGCATGCGCGTCCCCCCCTCTCTCTCCTCTCCTACGCTCCCCCCCCCTCTCTCCTCTACGCATCCCTGCCCACGGCGTTCACACCCTCACTGCGCATGCGCCTCCTTCCTCTCTCCCCTCTTACACTCCCCCCTCTCTCCATCCCTGCCCGCGGCGTCTAACTCCCCCCTGCGCATGCGCGTCCCCCCTCTCTCTCCTCTCCTACGCTCCCCCCCTCTCTCCTCTACGCATCCCTGCCCACGGCGTTCACACTCCCCACTGCGCATGCGTGTCACCCCCTCTCTCTCTCATCTCCTACGCTCCCCCCTCTCTCGCCTCGCGACGCCGACGCAGGCAGCGTCTGCTAGCGAGTTTCTTGGCGGAAAAAACCGACTGCTCGCGCTGCACAACCGTTCACTGGCCATCCCGTATATATGGCAATGGATCTTGACCTCCAAAGTGGTGCCGGTGGGAGATTTCTCCTGTGCGTTGTTGAACAATAAAAATTCGCAGCGTGCGCGTTAACTAAAAGCGGAGTGCGGGTCTCTGTGTCCAGTCGGAGTCTTCTGTCTCTCATTGCCCATTAGCAGCGATTGGCATGTTCCAGTAGGAAACACTGCTCCATCACTGCCTGCTTTGCGCCTCCCCAGTTTTCTCTCCTGCGCAACGCTGCGATGAGCGCCAGCGTCAATGCCGCCGCCAGTGTAAGCGTTAGCGCCCGCTGCTTCACATCTACACATGGTTCCCTTTAGCGGGAGATGGTGTAATTTTTTCTTCGTACGTGTGGCTTGCTTTAAGTGTGATCGCGATCGCGGGCACGTCGCGGAATTCCCCGGCGTCCGTGGTAACTGTTCAGCTCACGATGCTCAAATCAGCCAATGGCTGTTGACTGTGTGTTCATAACTTGGTCATGTTATGTATACGGCATTATTTATAGAGAGAAGACCGAGCGCTTTAGAGTTGACTTTGAAAATAACCGTAGGTTCGCGGCCGCGTGCTGTATGCGGCTCGTATGTGGCCAGGAGCCATAGGTCGGCAAAACTTGTGGAGCTCACTCAGACTCACTCATGAAATATTTTTTGCCCTTGGGACTCACTTGGACTCAGATTCACCAAACTTTTAATCAACTGGACTCACTCAGACTCAGATTCACTAGAATTTTTCCCAGCCGGACTCACTCGGACTCACACTCACGAAAATTTTTCCCAGCCAGATTCATTCAGACTCAGACTCACGGGTCTATCTGAGTCTGAGTGAATATGAGTGAGCCAACTGATGAGTCCATTAGCGTACAATTGGTTTCTTCGACCTTGGTGTAATTGCTCTTTAACGCCAATATCTCGCGTAATCGGTGCTGTACTTGGCGCCTTTTCATCTCGTACCTTATCAGTGGTTGCAATCCAGTAAGGATTTTTTTAAAGAGATCCTCACACGAAATATTATTTTTGTCAAAAATTCCCGGGAAAGAGTTTTTGGGAGTGGGGAGGGGGGCGGAAGTCACGCCCCCCCCCCCCCCCGACCTCTGTAACACACGCCTGTGATCAAGAAATATTGAGCTGACGTGCTTTGAAGTATGCGTGAGTCGGCGTCAGTATAAACGTGAACCTACGTAAGGCTGATACTAATGCTAAGTCGCGTAAGTAGAACCCTAGATCGGCAAAAAAGTGTAGAGCTCACTCAAGAAATATATTTTTTGGTAAGGGCTCACTCACGAAAATTTTCCTCAACCGGACTCACTCGGACTCAAACTCACCAAAATATTACTCACCCGGACTCACTCAGACTCAGACTCACGGCTCGATATGAGTCTGAGTGAGTCTGAGTGAGTCGACTCATGAGTGAGTTTGCCGAACTATGCCAGGAGCCTCAACTACAGATCGGCAGCGCTTTTCGACCGCCCTCAAAAAATCTTTCACGGCCCCTTTAAAGGCCGCTTTGAGGTTGGAGAATACCGGTTGGACGTGATCATGAATTTATTAAAGTAATATCGCACGATCGTCGGCCATACGATACGCCACTTTCTAATATCGGCGAGCAGCGAAGAGATCAGTGACATGGCGATCAGCCTCGCGCCGGCTTTCTGAACACATGATAGCAAAGATAAGGTCGACAGGTTGTAATAATCTGTAAGCGGACAACGTAGCAGACGTAGCAGATAGTGTGCTGCAGGGTTGCCGTCTGAAAAGACGCCAGAATTCAAGCTAAAGGTAGCCAAAGGAGCCAGAATTCAAGCTAGAGGTTGCCAAAGGAGCCATGCCATTTAAATTTATCGTCAAATTTGTAGCCAAATAAAAAAAATGCGATATTATAATTTCAGTTTCCTGTATTATTTATTCAACATGATTTCAACTATGCAAAAACGTAGATATATGAGCACAATTTCCTAACCATGGTTGGTCTTCAAGCCACAGGCGAGTAGGAAAAAATTGGGGGGACCCTTAAGCTTCGCCTTTAAGAGTTAGTGCATACTATGTGACTAAGTATGCATACATAGTATGCATACTCAGTGCATACTATGTAATGGGTAGCATACTTTATACCACGAGCAATTATGCGCGGGAAATGCAGGAAATGTTTTCGAATTTGCTATGCACCCACTACTTGGTCTTAAGGGAATGCGCGCAGTAACGTGTGTGCCTTTTGTAATGGGTGCACGGCTTTAAACCACAATGTCGTTATGATATTCACATCTTCTGAGGCCCGATGGCAATGTACGCTTGTACCACGCAATATTACTGCGATATTACATGTTGTATTGTGACGCCTGTATGCAGGACACGTGCGTTTGTAAAGCGTGAAAGTTATTTTCACTGCAATTCCAAGCAGAGGAAGTAATTTTATATGTAATCTCAAGCATAAGCGTGGCTGTGTGGTACAACATCTGCTTGCCACGCAGACGGCCTGGGTTTGTTCCTCATTCGGACGGGGAAATTTTCATTATTTTTTTTCATTTGCATCTTTCTCGAGTTTACGGTGACGGACAAGATGATGATTTTTCGCTCACAACCAACGATGACGACGCCGACACCGACGCCGGAATTTCTGCGAAACGAGCTCTTTAACTCTATGGCGTTAAAAAACGATTTATTTGTTTATTTAGCCTCATAACAGTGGATAAAACACCAACCAAAAGTAACAGAATACCGTAAGTAAAAAATAACAATGAACAGACTTCCAACGGACTAGTGTGCAATGGTGGTCACAGCCTCGCGAAAACGATGATTACCACTGCTTCATCGGCAAGGAAAGTTATTCCACTCGTTCGCTGCGCACAGTAGAAAAGCTTCGAGTTTCATCAAATGGGATACCCCGAATACAATCCGAGGGATACAATAAATATGCCGTGGAGGAGGGTACGAAAATATATCCTATGAAAAATTTTCAAGCGGTAAAAATTTCGATGTGCTTTTAGAGCCTGTGGAGAAAGGCTGGATTTCATGGCTGATATGCCAACAGTGCGACTGCAGTTACCAAGAATATGAAATTCTTCCTGTTATATAAATATTCTCAACAAGTGGCGGGGTTCTAATGCAACGCTATTGAAGAAATAAATATGCAGGCTATTAGTGTTTCGGGCGTCACGGATATCCTTGGATTTTCTGATATTTAGTTCAGAAATCACATTTTCCACCAAGGTGGCCAGCAAGTATCACCGAGTGGTTAGTAAAAATTCACTGCGCCTGTGTGTAGTTATGAAGGATAGAGTTCTTGCCAGAGACAGAGTAATTTTGGAATGATTCCAGCGAACAAGTCAGAACAATAAACGCTGAAACAGTTTTTTCTTTAAGCCGGGAACCGAAATTGATTAGTGGTTTTACCATAGTTTCAGACCGGCTTCATTTAGGTGCAGATTTGTCTTTTTTGTCAAGTTCGCGTGAGAACATGCGTTGTGCATCAGCATTGGAAACTGATGTCTGAATGTGCAGCGGGCAGCGTGACCAGCGCACTAGGCCCCGCGTTTGTCAAAATGCGCGCGACTTGGTCGCTCCGCCTTTGCAGGCGCGCCGCGCTTCGCGTGGGGTTGCCTCGATGTGCACCAGCTTGCTGCTGGGACGAGGACATGCGTGCGCATCGGCTGACACGAAGAAAAGGTTGAAAACAATAGGTAGTCTTTAGGCTCGCTTATTTTAAAGACGATAGTCTTTCTTAGGGATACTTCTGTTTAGAAAAAAATTATTTACACTACGTACAGAGCATAAATTATGTATGACATGATACTTCTTCGCAGTAATTTTGGTATGTCTGTCCGTGACCCGATTCAGGTACTCGGCCAAAGTTTAACCACTTTCTCAGCGCCCAGCCATCTTGCACAAGTCTTTTTGTTCATACTTGTGAACATTGTCGATCAAAAAGCAAACGTTACGCATGTCTGAGGCGCAACATCAATACATAAGTAGTAGATGGTATGTTCCTTTAAAAGAAAATACATAGATACGTAATTCTGAAGACCCCAGCGTTTCTTAGGCTGCGCTCAAAAAGCGACGCTATACACGAACTGCCCTGGGTTCTGCGCAAGGTGATGTTTCTCGACAGCACTGCCAGATGGCGTCCATGTCTCACGCAGCGCCTCTTCCATTTTATCAAGGCCAGCCAGATGCGGCCGATTCAACATAGAGAAAGCGCTGTCTGAGGCAAGGTAAACATTGTAGTACGGCCGGCAGAAGACTATCGTCTTTCGACGATATTTGCAGCGAAGCACGCAGATACGCGGCCAACTTTTTTAGATGTGAAGCATCTTATGGCGAAGCTTAATCCGGTGGTGGTGGTGGTGGTGGTGGTGGTGTGCCGCGTGCCCACCCTTACTGCGCATGCGCAAACAGTTAACAAAAACAAAAATAAATAAACCTCCTCTCCCCCTCTCTCTCGTCTAGGCATCCCTCCCCGCGGCAACCACACCCACACTGCGCATGCGCCTCCCTTCCTCTCTCCCCTCTTACACTCCCCCCTCTCTCTATCCCTGCCCGCGGCGTCTAACTCCCCCCTGCGCATGCGCGTCCCCCCTCTCTCTCCTCTCCTACGCTCCTCCCTCTCTCGCCTCGCGACGCCGACGCAGGCAGCGTCTGCTAGCGACTTTCTTGGTTGAAAAAACCGACTGCTCGCGCTGCACAACCGTTCACTGGCCATCCCGTATATATAGCAATGGATCTTGACCTCCAAGGTGGTGCCGGTGGGAGATTTCTCCTGTGCGTTGTTGAACAATAAAAATTCGCAGCGTGCACGTTAACTAAAAGCGGAGTGCGGGTCTCTGTGTGCAGTCGGAGTCTTCTGTCTCTCATTGCCCATTAGCAGCGATTGGCATGTTCCAGCAGGAAAAACTGCTCCATCACTGCCTGCTTTGTGCCTCCCCAGTTTTCTCTCCTGCGCAACGCTGCGATGAGCGCCAGCGTCAACGCCGCCGCCAGTGTAAGCGTTAGCGCCCGCTGCTTCACATCTACACATGGTTCCCTTTAGCGGGAGATGGTGTAATTTTTTTTACATGCAAATAATAAGAAACATGGCCATTGAATGCGCCAAACAAAAGATCAATGTAGCCAAATGTAGCCTTGGCGCCAACCTCAAATTTTCGTAGCCATACGGGTCCTAAAGTCCCCGTTTTGGCGTAAAGTAGCCACCAACGGCAATCCTGCTGTGTGTCTGCGATTGTGCATCATGTGAGAAATTTCGTTACTTCTCTCCTATAGTAGGCGATGTCATGGCCAGGGGTCCATGCTAGCGTCATATGAGTACCATCCAAGGGTGTACATCATTGGATAACCTAAGTTTGTTTAAATTTCACATTAAAAGGATGAACTTGTAATGAGGAAGGGCGCAAATGCGTGGGAAGGTACCCTTACCTATGCAGTCTTCCTAAATACTGCATGGCACTCACACAAGGCTACCTCTAGATATGGTAGAAATATTTCAGTGTAAACGCACCAAAAGACACCACATGATGTAAAGAATTATACAATCACGTCAACTCCGCGTAAACCTGTCTGGTTTAAACAAAAATTTATCTCTTTCTCCCCTCTCTCTGTCATATGCCAAATGTCGAACCAACTAGCCCAACAATTCACTATCTGGCCTTAACCCATTAAGGACCACGAAAGAACTACTAGTCCGATTTTATTGACATTTTGCTTATTTAATTACCCACAACAGATAACCGCACGTGCAAATTTTCATAGAGTTACATGTGTTTCTTCAGGAGTTATGATACTGTACTATAAATAGTACGCTGGGCCTTCGAGATAGCAACGGGCAAGGTGACTTGATGCAAGAATGGCGAGTACGCTGGGCCCTTGCGAAACGAATAACAAAGTTATCTTGGCCCATGCAACTTAATCAAGGATTAGTGCTTTAGGGAAAGCGTAACGTCACGCTTTTCGCCACATCATTTCGATGTATTTTGGCAGAATTCAACTGTTTTGCCGGCTTCTTGTGAAAATCTCCGTATGGATAGAGGGCAATAGCAAGCACAGTGGAATCTGGAGAGCTTTGATACTTCTCTTGGGTACAACAAAGCGCAGTCAGTGTTTTGGTGTTATGCGACTAAAGGACAATAGTCAACGCGTAGAGGGTCTGCTAAAATCTACAATGTGATAGCAGACCCTTTATGCGTTTGCGGCTATTTCGATCATCTGGGTAAATAGGGGCTGGTACCACTTTTTTCTCAGGGATGAAAATTCTCTAGTCATTCGCAGCTTGATCGTAGCGCTCAAACTTCCTCATGGCATTGTTACTGCGGATGAAGAAGGAGGACAGTGGTACTACGTTTTTTTTCTTTTCAGTGAATGGCCACCACGATACAGAGCATAGGGACTCAACTGTGCAGTCTTTCGCCAGCATAGCAATTGTGCTGTTGTCTTTGCCATTTTCGAAACAAAGCTGCTTTCCTGAGTCAAAACAGAAGTTATCTTACCCACGTTCATTTCGTTCCATATTTTTTTATCTTTAACAGAGAGGATCCACTCGTACCGTCGTCAATCCCCTCCTCCTCTAAGTTCCCATGTTAGGGTCACAATCGCCAATTAAAACATCAAGATGCTCTCGTACATTCACAGCGACATCTTTCGCAGCCTCATGAGTCTGAGATAACCGAAAAAACGGCATTCATAACAAAAAGAAAGCCTGTTGAATCTATGATGCAACGCACAACAAAAGAGTTACATGTATGCTCCCACGAAGTCCCAGTGTACTAAATAAAGTACAGCAACATTTGATTACTCCTCACAGCAAAGCTATGCACTCTATAGGCTTCTCGCGCTTTGCAGCAATTGAGTTGCTCTTCCTGAAGCAGAAGCAGTCCGTTTTTTCAACATATAAAATGTAAAACTTCAAATTAATTTAGAAAAAGTTGTACTGACCACATGCGTTTAACAGGCTCTCATTTTCCTAAAGTTTGACGACTCATAAAACAGAAAAAACGTAACCGAGTCAATATTCCAAATTACGATTTTCTTCCTGCAACCTTTGGCATGAGAAATTGTAATGAGCAAGATCAGAATATTCTCTTTTGAATGTTTTATGCCCGAAAAAGGAAGCGTACTTTTTAAAGTACAGTGGGCCCTAATGGGTTAATAGTGTGCCAAACTGACAAATCGTTTTCGTCTGCTGTCGAATGCATTCCAACCTATCACCTCCAGTCACTCTCTACCGAGGAGGGGAACTGCGAGGCACACAACTTTGATGGCGCAGCTACGGCCTCCACCATCGTGCCCTCCCTCGACGACCGAGATCGTGAACGGACTGTGCAGCTGTGCCTTGCACCAACGAATATGAATACGAATAGAGAGCCCTCTCCAAGATAACCAAGTGCCCGTGTGGCACAACCGCGATGGTACGTCTGCTCCTGCAGCTCATTCCCAGCAAGCTTCGGGGAACACACCGCCACAGACACTGAAACAATTCGGAAGGCGGGCGTCGTGGTCGGGACCTCAGGCTCGGGACCGCGTCTGGACCCACCTCACGACACCCATAGGGCAGCGACCTTTACCACATCAAAGTCACGAGTCGCAAGTTCATCCTCACTTGGACACATAGAGGCGCCGGGTTACATTGAGAAAACGCCAGTTCCGTCTCGTCTAACTAACAACAAAGGATCATTAGCGAAGGACGTCTCAGGCGGGCGGTATTAAGGCGAAAGCCTTTAAGGTCTCATGCTGACGTCCGTCCGTCCTTCCCTCTGTCCGTGCTCTGGCACGGTGCCTGCTGTGGCGTCTCCCACTCACGCGGGAGGATAAATGAGCCGCATGAGCGCTGGAACGCGGATGGAGTCTGCACGAATGCGCAATGCGCGAGAATACGAACGCATGCGAAACGGAGGCAGATTAGTCTCGCGTCTCGCAGCGATTTGCGGTAACAATTGAAAAAGAAAAATCCACGCATATCGACGAAGTGAATGCTGATGATGGGTAGAAGCAGTGTGCATCGGATCGTGACTCGTGGCCTTCTATTTTTTTCTGGCTAACAGCCTTTTATTTTGTTCTCGTTTACGTTTTGTTCTGTCATATGCTTTGATTCATGGGTGGTAAATGTCGGTGTTTTTACGGAGTTGTGGCCTTTTTATTTTGTTTGTTCTGGTTAACAGCCTTTTGATAACCTTTTTTGTTATTCACAGATGTTTCGGTTTGTTCACATGCCACCAGCGCTACATCTGATGTAGACGCCGGACGGCGGTTTACGGACATTGTGGGGTCTTAAGATGCTTCGCCCCTAAAACACGCGCACATTCTGTTTGTGTGCATTCAAATGGGAGTGTTAAAAAAAGAAGGCATGACATAGACAGTCTAATGACCAGAGGCTTTCGCCGAACGCTCTTTGGAATTTACAAAGTGGAGTTCAATTTTTTTGGCTGTGCCTTGGTGGTCTGACTTTGTGGACGCCATAACCTGCCTTCCTAGGCCGCTGAACACTCTGGTGGGCGAACATTTGCTGTCGCGTTGTGGCCGCAGGGCTCGGCCATGCTGAGACTTGCCGTTGTGTCTTGCTGAAGATGGCATTAGTACGTGGCACTAAATATTCTGGGAGGGTCGAAGGTGCCTGCGACGATTGTCCTGTCGCAGTTCTGAACCCACTGTCGGGAGTCCTTCAGACTATATGGTTGTCGTACGCTCTTCCAGTTCCTTCTCCAGTGGTGCCTCAGACACGACAGGATCTGGCACACGCATTTGCAGTTGCGAAGGCGAGACTGGGAGGCACTTCGTCGACTGCGTTGAATCAGAAGGGGTGAACGCAGTCCGCTCGATAGTCGGTCAACATGGGAGTGATGCCTTGTCCTTTGTTGTTAGTTAGACGAGACGGAACTGGCGTTTTCTCAAAGTAACCCGGCGCCTCCATGTGTCCAAGTGAGGATGAGCTTGGGACTCGTGACTCCGACGTTTCCGACATTGATGTGGTAATGGTCGCTGCCTATGGGTGTCGTGAGGTGGGTCCAGACGCGGTCCCGAGCCTGAGGTCCCGACCACGACGCCCGCCTTCCGAATCGTGTCGGTGTCTGTGGCGGTGTGTTCCCCGAAGCTTGCTGGGAATGAGCTGCAGGAGCAGACGTACCATCGCGGTGGTGCCACACGGGAACTTGGTATTTTTGAGAGGGCTCTCTCTTCGTATTCATAATCATTGGTGTAGGGCACAGTTGCGCAGTCCGTTCACGATCTCGGTCGTCGAGGGAGGGCACGATGGTGGAGGCCGGAGCTGCGCCATCAAAGTTGTGTGCCTCGCAGTTCCCCTCCTCGGTAGAGAGTGACTGGAGGTGATAGGTTGGAATGCATTCGACAGCAGACGAAAACGATTTGTCAGTTTGGCACACTATTAAGGCCAGATAGTGAATTGTTGGGCTAGTTGGTTCGACATTTGGCATATGAGAGCGAAGGCATGGAAGGAAAGAAATACCTCTTAGAAAAAAAGACGCTCAACTTGCAACTAGTTTATTTCGAAAAGCATCTCACCGCGAAAACATGTGCACCGGCGCAATCACAACAGATTGTCACACAACCAAGAGCAAATTCCTGGGAAAAAAGCGCGTTAACAATCTACGATAACATAAAGGGGTACGTTTAATCAGTTTATACACTTAACTGCCTTGAAGGAAGTTTATTTCCTTCATTGTCAGATGCACCGAAGGTGCTCTGATTCACGCGTCTGCTACACTATTAATCTGTTCCGCCTCTACGATCTCTTTCACGCCTGCCCTTTGCTCGACTCATGACGTCTGCCTCCTGTAGAAGTGTTTTGCAACTGAATTTATTGCAATGCGCAGGAAGGTGCACTCCATCATTCTGAGCATTCACCGTATTTGCGTACTGTGCTTCCTGCGACGGCAGGTTTGCGGTTTCCATGCCCAAGGAAACGAGGGCGGTGTTCCTGGACAGGCGGCTCTGCAAGGCCAAAAGTGGACGAGCACAGGCGGTTTCTGCTTTAAGGCTTTGTTTGCGACGACTGCGCCATCGTAAAGGAGAGAAAAAATTGGGGGACCCTTAATCTTTGCCTTTAAGAGTTGAACGCGATAGCGATATCCTGTCCAGAGTGCCTACTTCAACCACTTAGTGCATACTTGCTATCCACTCACTACGTGGTGTTAAGGGAATACGCGCAGTGAGGTGTGTTCGTCAGCGCTTTTGTTGTCTGTTTCTCCGCTTCAGTCCTGTTTTCGCGCTGTTCACTCGCAGCAACCTATACCACCTGGCCCTTCAGGACACCCTTCTGCAATCTTGCATCTGTATCTCCAATACTTCTTGCCTGAGTATCTTGTATCGTATCGAGATACAATTGCAAGGTATATTTGCCCAGCCCTGGTGATAAGTCTGCTCATAACAGGGGGGAATACTCCCTCTTTGAACCACACTGTTCACAACAGTAACTATAGGCATTCGCTGGATACATCAACTGTTAAGCAAGCATCAAGTTGTTTTTTAGCGCTCTATTACTTGATGTGACTTATCACATTATAATTGTGTTGAATTATCGGTGAGCATAGCAAGCATTGTCAGTTCTAGAAGAGTGAAATGAATAACATCGACCACACAGCAAGGCTCTCAGCGCTATTGAAGTAATGTAATCATCACACCCTCTGGGTAGCATCTGTTAAGAGAAATAGTGTAAGGAATAAGGGGTGCAATGCCTAGTAAGGTGTACAATGCTTACTTCTCAGATCCACCGAGGCCCTTGAACATCCACAGATAAGTGGCGGTCTTCTCCTTTCTATTCAACTGAACTTGCTTGTTAGTGAGGCACTGAAATTCCGGATCATTGCTGGACGTGTACTCCAACGCGACGTAAGGGATCCTGGCGAATATCTGAAACGATTGCCAGATGAATGAGCTTGTTTTACCATTTCATATCCATAGCGTCAGCGATAAACACATGTTTTTGGTCACTGTGTAGGGAGAGCTGCACCACAATATTTGACTGCAGTTAAGCATTTTGGTGAATACACTACGATGTTAGGCGGGTCGTTCAGCGTGCGGCGTTCCAGGACAAACGTCAAAAGCGTTCTTATAGAAAAGATAACCACAAAACCATAGGACAGACAGACAGAGACAACACGAAGCGAACTGTTCCTTTAATGAAACACCTAGTTTATATAGATCAGAAAAACGTGTGCACCGTGAAACAACAAAATGAGACGATAAAAAAAACAGTGCAACTTTCAACAACAGCACGCAACAAGTGTTACATAAACGCCTAAGACAACAGCGCACCCGGTCACCTAGCGTCGCGTGGAAATAACGCAAGTCCATTTTCGGGTAACTGACTGACGGCTAATTAAGACAGTCACCATCCTTAAAACATCGTATAACCACCGCCTCTGCTATCTCCCAATCTCCAGCTACACAAGATCGGAGTCGTTTCATTAAACGTACAGTTCCCAGAACCGTTTCGCATTGTCTCTTTGTGTGTTCCGAGTGGTCCTGCGTTAACCTAGTTAAGCGTGAGTGACCGACTGAATTGAAAAAGAATTGTTTTGTTTAGTGAAAATGCGCATACACTTTAAGCCCACAGATTTGATTGTTTTTGTGCGAAAATGAAACATGGCTGTTTGAACAGTATTAAAGTACTTAACTACCCGTAAATTATGACCATTTACTGACAGTCTGCCGAAAACAAAGCAGTACTTTAATTTCTTCAGTGGAATGCTGCGTATGGTGCCTAAAAGTTATGTTATGGAAATTGGACAAATGTGCAGACAGTCCCACACACCTCGCGCTTAAAACGGAGGACACAAAATGTTTCGATATTCCTTCTTTTGCGTTACGCTTCTGATGCACGAAACTGTAGCAACTTGGCTCACCTCAAATGCGTCTGTCGCATGGCGAGAACAACGCTTGTGATCGGCCTTTCCCACCGTAGACTCGATATGGCATGCGCACAATGCAAGGATGACCACCAAGGCTTGTGTGGTGCGCATGTCGATGCCTTGCCGCAAGTTAGGTTGACTACGGAGCCCCGTTAGTCGCAGCGTATCTTTTACATTCGCTGATTGTATTTTGCCCCTTTAATCTGCACATGGAAATGACGTAAGTGACCATTTTGTGTTTGCCACCTGGTTTTTGCATCCGGTAAAAAAACGCCGCTTGGTTTCACTTCTCTGCACATTTCCAACGCTAGGTTGCTAGCGAAGAAGAAAATAAAAAAAAGAGCAATAAGAAAAGCACGATGTTGCTCTTGTTGTAACGTTTACGTTTCCCAGTACTGGAAAACCATCTGACGGTTTTACTGTTTATGCGTCTGCCGGAGGAATATGTCCGCCTCATTAAATCTGCAGCGCTAAAAAATAGATGTAAAGTTGTAAGTTCCTATTTCTTTCATTTGTTTTTGCAGTGCAGGATGTAGAGTGCAGTTTAACAGCTATCCATAAGGAAGCGTGTTGCTGGCTGTATTCTTTTATGTTGAAATATAACCCAGCAGGTGCTACAGTTTCTCGAACACCGGCTCTACATCCCCTTACATCCGACGGTGAGGTGCTTAACCTCAGTAATTCGCGTCAGAGGACGTCAGTACAAAACAATTTGAGGTATCATAGCCACTTTATCGAACGTAAAAAAAAATTTATTATGAGGTTTAATGTCCGAAAGCGACACTGACTACGGGAAACGCCGTAGTGCAGGGCTTCCATTGTGCCTTGCGATGCCAAAGCACGCCTCCAGAATTATGTCTCCATCGCAATTCGACCGGCCGCGACTCGGTATTCAAGCAGCATTTTTCAGACCAGCAGCCGAGCACTGTAACCAGTGATCGAACTCTCCGGGTCTAATATTAAAGCAACCGAACGCAAACCTAAAAGGCCAAGGGAAGGGAACGCAAGTCATGTATATAATGCACTAGAAGTAACGGAATAACGTGCACAGGCGCGACTACCTTGATTTAGTGGGGTAATCTTGCTATTCACCTAAACAAAAAAAATGCCCCCCACCTCCCCGAAGGGAATTGTGAGAAAATGCGAATGCATTTCGCGCGCGCTTCACTCCATTTATATATGGTGGTTGTGGTTCGAAGAAGGAAAGGGCGCCTAATTTCTGCAGCCCGGTCGGGAGCACGGCGCAGCGCGTTTTTTTTTGCTTCTTTTGTTTTTTTTTCTTCGTTTTTATTCTTTTTTATATTTTTTTAATTTTCTTTGTTGTTTTTTATTTTTTTTAATTTTTTATTTCATTTTTTTTTTCTTGTATAGCTCCGCCGAGCTCCCGCGATGCGAGCGCCCTCACGCACCAGAGCGCGCTCCTCCTCTCCACTCACTATAACACCTGCCGAGGCCGCCGCGGACAACGACAACGCCGGATGCCTGACATAGCCCGACTAAGAAATGCATTCGCATTTAAAACTGGGGATGCGTAAAGCACGCAGCGATGGAGCGGTGTTTCCTACTGGAACATGCCAATCGCTGCTAATGTGCAATGAGAGACAGAAGACTCCTACTGGACACAGAGACTCGCAGTCCGCTTTTAGTTAACGCGCACGCTGCGAATTTTTATTGTTCAACAACGCACAGGAGAAATCTCCCACCGGCACCACCTTGGATGTCAAGATCCATTGCCATATATACGGGGTGGCCAGTGAACGGTTGTGCAGCGCGAGCAGTCGGTTTTTTCAATCAAGAAACTCGCTAGCAGACGCTGCCTGTGTCGGCGTCGCGAGGCGAGAGAGGGGGGGAGCGTAGGAGAGGGGGGCGCGCATGCGCAGTGGGAGTGTGGAAGCTGCGGGCAGAGATGCCTAGACAAAAGGGGGGGGGGGAAGCGTAGCAGGGGAGAGAGGAGGGGAGGCGCATGCGCAGTGAGGGTGTGGTTGCCGCGGGGAGGGATGCCTAGAGGGAGAGAGGAGGTTTTTTTTATTTTTATTTTTTGAAAGGGTTTGCGCATGCGCAGTAAGGGTGGTCACGCCGCACACCACCACCACCGGATTAAGCTTCGCCATAAGATGCTTCGCATCTAACACCTGTGGCGCGCACACCTCCTCAACCTATCCTCCTCCTCCTCCTCCGCGGACAACGCCGGACGACGCCGGATGCCTGACATAGCCCGACTAAGAAATGCATTCGCATTTAAAATTCAAAGTATATATGCTTTAAAGGTAACTCTGGATATTTTAAACAGGTCCCTATTCAGCCTTGGCGTTTTCACACGTACCCACACACTGAGTGTTGGTGCAACCGAAAAATTGCAATAATGCCGCTGCAACGACAGTTCAACAATTTTTCAGACATATTCATTTATTCACTCGTCTATTTATTTATTAGGTCCACACATAGAGGTCGTGTGAATGGCCGCCATAGGAAAGTCGAGGTGAGAAGATAGCAGCGGAGTTCGCATGTATAGTCCGCCGTGCGAAGGGGGGGAAGGAGTCTACTATATCGGTAAAGAAACCGAAAAGAAACGGCGTGTTCCCTGACCTCCGGGCGCCATTCAGTGTACTGGAAAGTAGTGGGAACACGGCGCTATCAGGAAGGGTCTCTTACAGCGCACTGGGAGGCACTGGTACACTCTACAGTGCATTCCCGTGCATTGGGAGCACTGGCGACCCACTGGATAAAACTAGGCGCGCTGGTTGAACGCTGTTTGCGTCCGCAGTGGGAGGTTGGTGCGCTGGAATTCGCTGCGATGCACTGGGATGGGTTCTGGTTCAACTCAGAAGACTGAGCGTACAATGTTATAGGATTCATACACTACAAAATCACTGACGAATGCTGTGCAAGTAAAGCACTGATGTGAGTTTCAACTGGAAAGATCCAATGATAACATTTAACTAACCTACGTGGCTACAGAAAACCTCGCGAAGCTGATATGTGTACGCCAGTGGCGTAGCCAGGAGGTGGCTCTCCGGGCCCGTGCCCCCCCCCCCCCCCCCCGCGGAAATTTTTTTCGCCATGGCATACAGAGCAAAAAAATGACCATTCCAAGGAGGTGCCCCCCCCCCCCCCCTAAAATCAAGGAGGGGCCCCCCCGAAAAAAATTTCTGGCTACGCCCCTGGTGTACGCTGGGTGCTATCTTCGAAAATGCAAGTTGCCACGCATTTTCACGTAAACTTCGCTTCTCGCAAGAACGAATCAGATTGATCCTGTCACGGAGGACCCTGTTTTTTTCACTGATGCAGGAAACATCTAAACTCGTTCTTGCTAACGCTTTCACACTGAGGCTAGCATAGCCGAACAAGGGAGACTGACCATCCTTGAGAGGGCGCCCCATGAATTCCGCTTGGCGGCGCGACAGTCTATGGCCATTGCGAATTGCATGACGTGACTGTATGACGAACAGAAGTGGCAGGTGGTAATATGGAAATCATGACATGTCATGTGCAACACGACTTGCATGCCACGCTCATGACACTCTTGACACTCATGACGCTCATGACACGTGACACGCGCTGTCACGTCTTTGCATGATCCTGGGTGTTCGATCGTGAGCTGGGCACGAGCGTCGCCGACTTGTGTTCCGGGCGCTCCCAGCCTCAGCGACAATGCCAGTTCGCGTTCCAGGACAGAGGAAGACGATGCCACCTACTCAGACGCCGAAGTCCACACCAGTGCTCGACGCAACGCCTCGCCTCCGCATGCATCGCCACAGAACGCTGCTGTGAGTTGTGAAAGCCACGCGTCCTTGGCTATGGGTTGTGCCGCCGTGAGTACCGGAGCCGCCGTCTCGACTCCGAGTACCGCGTCGGCCCGACGATCCCAATTATAACAGCGCCATCTATCCTCTTTAATTGTCAACTATACGAAAACCAATAACGCCATCTAGTGATATTATTTCCAAGGACATATACACACAACGCCATCTAGTAATTCTGAAAACTAGAGCTGGCTACGTACATACTACTACTACTACTACTACTACTACTACTACTACTACTACTACTACTACAGATGAGGGAACGACCCAGACCCTGAGGAGCTTCGCCCCTAAAACAAGTAACCTTGCCCCTAACGAAAAACTATCAATATCTCAACTCATCGACGGCCACGACAGACTGCTTTAGAAGCCACCAGACAATTTCTCATCTACAGGTTACTCCAGAGAACCATTCTGACTTTCGTACAGGAAATTTTTTCTCTGAATAATGGACCGTACGCACGGAGCGCAAGCGAGGGGCTTCACTTGGGATGCGTGTTCATTCACTACATTCTAAAAAGTTTTCCGGAGTAACTCCAACGTTAACCTGAAAATGGCGCTTTGCTCCCTCAAGGGATAAACTGTCTGCAAAAGTTTGCACATGGCATGGCACACGGCACTTTTCTCCGTTAGGGAGGAAAGCGCCCTTCTCGCCGTGCCGTGTGCACAAAAAAGGAGAAAAAAAACAGGGGGCGCTTTCCTCCCTGGGTGTGGAAAGCGCCGCTTTTTTGAGTAACTGCAGAAATGTTCGCGCCGTGTGCGAACGACCCATCGGTGCCTTCATAAATCTGTTTCCTTCCAGACTGTGCCGTGGCGTGGTGTGGTGTAGTGTTTAGTGTACGCGCCTGGTGACACAGTGGTCGTGAGTTCGAATGCCGTGTGTTTGTTGTAAATTTTCTGAAATCTTTTTCTGAATGTGATGTTTGTATATCGATTGTCCATCTAATAAAAAAAGCC
>JALIZH010020809.1:0-55757 GCA_030522465.1 Rhipicephalus appendiculatus | reverse complement strand
ATTGTCCATCTAATAAAAAAAGCCGGCAGATCCCACGCACTGTGGGAATCGATGTAATGCGAAGCAGCCAGGAAGGAGCAAATCATGCTTTACATAATTTGCATGTCATGTTTTACATGTTACGACGTGTCATTTGTGTTCGTCATACAGTCACGTCGCGATATACCAATTTTGGTGTATGTGAAGCTAGCGAACTGGACGCAAGCGCACCATGAGCGTGGCATGTAAATGGCATTGTAGATGACATGCATGCCAATATCTTCATGTTACCACCTGCCACTTATGTTCGTTATACAGTCATGCCACTCAATACCAAATTTGGTGTATATCAAGCTGACGAAACGGCCGCGAGCGCGCCATGAGCGTGGAAAGCAAGTCATGTCGCTCATGACATGTCATGATTTCCATATTACCACTTGTCATTTATGTTCGTCATACAGTCATGTCACTCAATACCAAATTCGGTGTATCTCAAGCTAACGAAACGGCCGCGAGCGCGCCATGAGCATGGCATGTAAATCATACTTTTCATGACAAGTTAGTCATGATTTTCATGATATGACCAGCAATTTATGTTCGTAATACAGTCGTATCACTCAATACCAAATTTGGTGTATATCAAGCTAACGAAACCGCCGCGAGCGCGCCTTGAGCGTGGAATGCAAGTCATGTCATGAAGTCATGATTTCCATATTACCACTTGTCATTTATGTTCGTCATACACTCGTGCCACTCAATACCAAATTTGGTGTATCTCAAGCTAACCAAACGGCCTCGAGCGCGCCATGAGCGTGGAATGCAAGTCATGTCGCACATGACAAGTCATGATTTCCATATTACGACTTCTCATTTATGTTCTACATACAGTAATGTCACTCAATCTCAAATTTGGTGTATATCAAGCTAACGAAACGGCCGCGAGCGAGCCATGAACGTGGCATGTAAATCATTATTTTCATGACAAGTTAGTCATGATTTTCATGATATGACCAGATATTTATGTTCGTCATACAGTCATGTTATTTCATAAAAAATTTGGTATAAATCCCATTAATGATACGGACCAGGAGAGCACAAAGTCGTAGGCGGCTAGATAGATAGATAGATAGATAGATAGATAGATAGATAGATAGATAGATAGATAGATAGATAGATAGATAGATAGATAGATAGATAGATAGATACGCTCAAACTCGCCGAAGTTCGCTAAGAAATGCTTCGCATTTAAAAAATCACCGCCCAAGCACTCCGTACAAATGGTTAACCAGCGAAGCTGATATGTGCGGCACCGGTGTTTAGCAGTGGGTTCAACCCGATGCTGCACTGAAGCCTTCCACAATTATCGTTGCCAGGTTGTGGTCAAACCACAGGCGGTCACAGACGTCGCAGCCGAAGCCAAAGTGCCGCTGGAGAAATTCTCGCCGAAAGCGGGCGTTCGCCCCGGCGAACGCGCTCCCGCAATGATCACGTCGACGCTGTTCTGCCCGCAACGGCGCTTCTTCGGCGCCGCGTTGCTGCAAGCGTTTGACATCACGAGCTAACTCGGCGGCGTGGTTTGCAGGATCCGCCAGCCACCGGCGCTTGCATTCCCGTTCGCGATTTAGCGCGGCTTAGAAGGCTGTGGGATCGTCGGTACGCAGTTGCTGCTGGCACTCGGCCTCGCGGGCCTGTTCATGTGCCCGGACTGCAGCATCGGCCCGGCGAATACGAGCTCTCTCACGTTTCCACTGTCGGCGCTCTTCTAAAGTTGTCCGCTGTTGGGGAGTTCGTAGGATCCGTGGCTTACTCATGTGAAAGCTCTCAGTCGAAACTGATGCGCGCGTGCTCGGCGCCACGGCTGCGGCGGGATTGGACGACGTCACTCACGGCCCAGCCAATAGCGCGCGAGCTTGGGTACGACGCTCAGAACGACGTAACTGATAGCACAGCCAATGGAGACCGCTCGTGACAGAGATGCCGAGGGGTTTTTCGTTTCTCCTAGCCATATACAGCTTTCGCTGTAATAATGCCTGCACAAACTTCAAAATGCTGGTCAAGTCAACCAAGAACTCATTTTTCCTTTGCGCAAAAGTTAACTGTTGCTTCCTTGTGGAGTAACGGCGAGTGGGGGAGTAACAGTTCGTCCCTTCGCAGTTACCCCGAAAGAGGACGAATGGGCGTTGGAGGTTTGTTTGTTTGTTTGTTTGTCCCTGTTAATTTGGCTCGTACCCACTACGGGGGATTGGAGGTTAGTTACTCTTGTAAAAGAGCAACCTCTATCTCCCTCTTCGTCCTCCACTTCTTGGAGTGTACTTGCCTTCAGAAAAAACTGCTTTTCATACACAAGAAAGACCTTCTAAGAAAAGCACAAATAAAGACAATATACGCAAAGGGATACACTTACCAAACTGAAAAAGAACGTGAATTTTCAAATGTTCCCTTATCTTGTGCCCATAAGGCGGCTAATCGGCTGAAGGTGGCTTAAGGCGTTGATGTTGATTGCTTAAGAATTGAACATAAGTAATTACATCGGAAATAATGCATTGAACAGAAAATTTAACTATTACAACAACTCCACCACCTCTCGATGGTCGGATGTTTTATGCGAAGCGCGGAACCAAGACATCATCGCAAAATGTCTTGTGCAGCCGACTCTCAGTGATTACGGCGGCGCATGCATTATGAAAGAGAACGACAGCCTCAAGCTTACTGTTTTCATTAATAGGTCTACCGGCGTTCTCATTTATAACCCTGGTATTGTCGACGGAAAAATTTCTCGAACACGGCGGCATTGAATGAGTATTCTAAACATGTTCACGTTCACTCTTTGTCTAATTCCAGAAAAAAATAAGGAACTCTCTAACTTCTGTTCTTGCCGCTTTGCTGTTCTTCTCCCTTTTAGAACGGACAACGAAAGGCTCAATTTCTTAGAGTGTAACTGAGAACACATAGGAGTCATTCTTTCATGGCAAAGCTTGGCCCCACAATAATTACACTCTGTCGAAATTAACTGTCGCAATACCGGGATACGGCTATTCGCATGGTGATGCCGGTAATGCCATGCATTCGAACCCAGACTTTTCGCCGCCACCTCGACGTTCTTACGGCTATTCGCATGGTGATGCCGGTAACGCCATGCATTCGAACCCAGACTTTTTCGCCGCCACCTCGACGTTCTTCCGCTAACCATCGCTCCCAGTCTCCACGTCGTCGCTCGCTTTCGCCCTTGCCTCGCAGCCAGTCACCAAGCGAGGGAAACTAGCAGCTGCAGTTCCGCAGGCACGAACTGCAAGCTTCGCGACTTCTACAAGGCCTGCACAGTCGCCGCGCAATTTACTGGACGTTATAGTTGAAGGAACTACCGCAATAGCGCTTATTGATACTGGGGCTGCAGTTTCAGTCATAGGACGAAAAACTTTGTAGAAAACTGCATAAGGTCACGACTCCGCTGTCTGGCATGCTACCTGCGCACTGCAAGTACGCACCATGTAGCACCACATGCTGCGTGCACCGCAAGAGTCGTTATCGAAGGCGCTGTATACGTTGTCGAACTATTCGTGCTGTCTTCATGCTCCCATGAAATCATCCTCGGCTGGGACTTCTTGTCGCAACATCGTGCCATCATAGACTGTGCCCGAGCTGAAGTGGCGCTTTTCCCATTCTCCGGATCCGTACTGCCATACCCTTCGCCAAGTAAAACCGCAAAGCTCACCGTTGTATCCGACACGGAAGTACCACCCGAAATGTCGGTCCTTGTGCCCGTATCTTGCTCCGTCGCACCAGACGCCACCGTACTTTTTACGCCGTCGCCTATTTTTCTACGTCGCAAGGCTCTTCCTCTCCCGTTTGCCGTTCTCGCCACTGCATCCGGATTATCAGCTATTTTTGTTTGCAACCCGTTTAAGCACCCCGTAACCTTAGTGCGGGGAGAATCTCTAGGTCGTGTTGAGCTCATCGACCCAATTCACACTCTGGAGAACGCCTGGCGACACACCCTGCTATCAGCTCGACGCTCTAACTTCTTCTGAGCAGTGCACTTCACCATCATTGTCATCGCCCTCGTCAGACGTTCTTGAAACCGCCTTCGGACGCCGATCTGCCGAGTCCATACCGCCAGCAAGTCCTCGAGCTGCTTCAGAATTTTCGGTCATCGTTTGATTGCGACCAACCAACCTTGGGACGTACGTCGAGCATCACTCACAGCATCCACACTGGTTCCCATCCTCCACTACGCCAGCGCCCATACCGCGTGTCGGCTGCCGAACGACGGGTCATTAGTGAGCAAGTCGACGATATGCTGCAGCGTGGCGTCATTCGCCCTTCCCACAGCCCTTGGGCCTCTCCTGTGGTGCTGGTACGCAAGAAGGACGGGTCAATCCGCTTCTGTGTGGATTATCGTCGGCTCAATAAGATCACTCGCAAGGATGTCTATCCGCTGCCCCGGATAGATGATGCCCTCGACTGCTTGCAGGGCGCAGAGTACTTCTCATCTCTGGACCTTCGCTCCGGCTATTGGCAAGTACCCATGGCTGAAAATGACTGCGAAAAGACAGCTTTCGTCACGCCTGACGGCTTGTACGAATTTACCGTCATGCCCTTCGGCCTGTGCAACGCGCCAGCTACCTTCGAGCGCATGATGGATACCATACTGCGTAACTACAAGTGGAAAACATGCCTGTGTTATCTTGACGATATCGTCGTGTTTTCGGCCGATTTTCCAACGCATCTCAGTCGCTTGGGTGAGATACTGACCTGCCTCTCCTCTGCCGGCCTCCAACTGAACATCAAAAAGTGCCGTTTTGCTGCCCGCAAGTTAACAATACTAGGGCATGTTGTGTCAAAGGATGGTGTCCTTCCTGACCCTGCCAAGCTTCGAGCGGTCGCCGAATTCCCAAAGCCCACTACGCTCAAGGCACTCCGTAGCTTCATAGGGCTCTGCTCTTATTTTCGACGTTTTGTGCGCAATTTTGCAAGCATCATAGCGCCACTGACCAATTTGCTTACCGCAAACAACGGCATCTCCGCGTGGTCAACCTCGTGTGACGAAGCCTTCGAGCAACTACGGCGCCTACTAACTTCGCCACCGATCCTCCGTCATTACGACCCCCAAGCGCCTACAGAGATACACACGGACGCCAGCGGCATCGGCCTTGGTGCAATCCTAGCGCAACGGAAAGACGGGTACGACGAGTAACGTTGTGTCATATGCCAGTCGCACTTTAACGAAGGCAGAAAGAAACTACTCCGTCACAGAAAAGGAATGTTTAGCCATCATTTGGGCTCTAGTGAAATTTCGTCCATACCTATATGGTCGTCCTTTCGACGTAGTTACCGACCACCACGCCCTTTGCTGGTTGTCCTCGTTAAAAGATCCGTCAGGACGCCTCGGGCGTTGGGCGCTTCGCTTACAAGAACACGACATCCGCGTTGTCTACAGATCAGGCAAGAAGCACTCTGACGCCGATGCGCTTTCCAGATCGCCGATACCTTTCGATGTGGCTTCGACATCCATGTCCTTGGTATCTCTGTCACCCAGCAACGTAGCCAACATGTCGGTCGAGCAGCGTAAGGATCCCTCCGTGTCAGCTATGCTGAACTTCCTTGCCGATCCAACCACCACACCCTCTTCTCGCACGCTTCGTCGACAAGCCGCTAACTTTGCTGTGCACGATAGCGTCCTTTACCGGCGAAACTATTTACCGGACGGTCGCAAGTGGCTACTCGTGATTCCCCGGCAGATGCGGTCTGAAATATGTGAATATTTTCATGCTGCTCCTCATAACGGTCATGCCGGTGTGCTGAAAACGTATACTCGGCTACGGCAACGCTTCTACTGGGCCGGAATGTATCGCTTCGTCCGCCAGTACGTTCGCGCCTGCACCGCATGCCAGCGACGAAAAGTTCACCAGCGTTCTTCGGCCGAATTACAACCATTGCCCTGTCCAGCTCGTCCCTTTGATCGCGTCGGCATCGACCTATATGGCCCACTTCCCCTGCAGCTCCTCGGGTAACCGATGGGTCGTTGTAGGAGTGGATCACCTGACGCGCTACGCTGAGACCGCAGCACTTCCGGCCGCTACAGCGCTCGAAGTCGCATTCTTCATTTTGCGGAACTTCATTCTTCGGCATGGAGCACCACGGGAACTGCTCAGTGACAGAGGGCGCGTGTTCCTTTCCGAAGTAATACAAGCCCTTCTTGCTGCATGCAACATCGTTCACCGCAAGTCTACAGCCTACCATCCTCAAACGAACGGCTTGACGGAGAGGTTCAACCGCACTCTCGGCGACATGTTGACTATGTACATCGCCTCGGATCACAGCAACTGGGAAACTGTTTTGCCGTTCGTAACATACGCTTACAACACTGCCATACAAGCTACCACTGGCTTTTCGCCGTTCTTTCTGCTATACGGGCGAGAGCCCTCTTGCACCATGGATACATTGCTTCCGTACCGACCCGACACCTCCGAGTGCACGACGGTGTCTGAAGCGGCCAAATACGCAGAAGACTGTAGGCAGCTTGCACGTACGCTTACGACCGCCGCACAAGGTCGCGAATAGCTGCGGCATGACAGTGACGTGTCTACACAACATTTTGCGACTGGTTCACTCGTTTGGTTGTCAGTCCCACCACACAGCCCTGGACTTTCGACAAAGTTTCTTGCCCGTTATGATGGCCCCTACCGCATAATTGACCGCACATCCTCTGTCAACTACGTCGTTGAACCTGTGACGCCATCCCACGACCTGAGACGTCGCGGTCGTGACACGGTGCATGTTAGCCGACTCAAGCCATATTATGACCCTTTGATCCTACCTGCGCCTTAGTCGCCAGGATGGCTCCTCTCGACTCCCGGGGGCCATTGTAGTGAGGAAGAGGAAGACGACGAGTTTTCTGTGGTTGTTGCTGTGCGCGCGATCTACCTTCGTGTTCCGCCTGTGCTACCTCGACTGTTTAAAGCGTTGTTGCCCCGTAATAAATCGTCGTACGACACCACTATTGTCATTTTACGGAACAGAGATAGCTTGGCGTTGGGCATCTGAGATGTTACCGCATATGAGGCTCAGTTGGGCTTTGGGAATAACATGAGAGTTGATAAGAAAGAATCTCCTGCGTTGAAAAGTTGAATTTTAAGGGTGTTGTTCCGCGTAATCACGTATGAGAAACACGGTTTGGTGAAAAAGAGTCGCGGCGTTAAAAATTGGCAGCGAAGGCTTAGAGTAATGAGATTTAAAGGGCTTTTCATGAGAGCTTGCTGAGTCAGATAAGACTTCGATGGGGATATACAGCTCTAGGCACGGGTTGGTGAGAGCGTGCAAGAGAAGACGCTAAGCTGGCATTTACTGTGTAATGACAGATAATGAAATAATACACGTACAATCTTGTTCCCTGCGCAGCTTAGAAGTTAGTCAATCGCTCAAAACACGTCAGTCTGCTATAACCACGCGTTTGATATGATCATCGCTTTGATGATTCGGTGGCGCATTATGTATTTTTCATGGTAGGCAGTTTTCGCTTCAGCCTTTCGGGCTTATCCATTCTTCGCAAAGGAATAACAGTTCTGTCGGCACATCCTATATCATGCTCCCGACCATCCTCAGCTCGGTTCAGTTTACCACACTGTAGCAAGATTCATGCTTTATTAGTTTTTACCGCAGACGTACCGCCAACGCCTCCTCTATTTTTTTTCAATGCCAGTGTATAACGCTCGCTCCTCAATGGTAGCCGTCGGTCTGCCTTAGTTCAGGGAGTGGTCGTGATGCGACGCCATATATATGGTACTGTCGCTTGCGTCACACGTGCGTCCCAGCGCTTTCCCACGGTTATGCGAGAGACGCGCTTTCCCTCTCTAATATAATGCGTCTGTCAGATTTGTTCCTTTGTGCTCCTACTTTGTGGCTCGAAGGGATGCCGCCGCCGCCTCACAGCACTCGTGTGGCACCTCTTAAAGGCAGCGCATGCAGCAGCCTCGCAGTGACGCGTCCCCGTTGGTTGCCCACATAGCACTACGAACGAAGACGCGCTATCTCAAAACACTGAGTCTCTTACAGAGCCAGCGTGACCGCCAACATTGTGAACACGAAGCATACAAGACGCCGCCGCACGGATCTGTACGTAACTCAACAAAAAATTGCTTCATCTGATTTCCGTCGTGAGGCCCCACCTAAAGGGTACCCTCCTCCATGAACGCAAAGCACACGCGAAGGCTAGGCGATGGGCGAGAGTAGGAAAGGGCTAGAAAAGAGGGTGGTGAACGGCTGGATCGGGCGCATCTGGCTGGCATAGAAAAAATAGAGGAGGCGCTGGTATCGGAAACGGAAAAATGGCTTGGCGACATAGGAAATGACTGCGGAAGGATCGTTCCTCGAGGAAGTCGGCACTGGTTGAGCCTTAACATCACGATCCTGGTCAGGGCTGTCCCGTTTTCCCCCTGCTTTGAGTGCTGGTTTTATGTTTTACCCCATGAGAATGTTCAACGCCATGGTCTACAACAGGGGTCTCAAACACGCGGCCCTCGGGCCGCATGCGGCCCGCGAGGCTCTCGGTTGCGGCCCGCGGCCCTCACATGACTGCCTTCCCCCCACATTTTTTTTCTTATCGAGTATGTTCGTGAGCTACACATTTGACTGGTCGAAGCCATTGTCTCCCTGAGGCATCCCATGTATTCACCTTGCTTTGAAACACAACCGTAGAACAAAAATTATATGTCACAATCGGCGTCCAGATGTGAGTAATTTTGGAGATCGCTATCGACATGTTGGAATCCTGGCACCAAATATCCTTCAGAAATGACCTGTATATGAGATATGGGAAAGTTTTCTTTCAAATGGGAGCGTTTGCAGGCAAACTGTACAAATCCCCCCCCCCCCCCCCCCTCCGCTCCTACCTCCTGCATGGCCCCGGCCCTTGCGGGACTAAATTGCGTGACTGCGGCCCGCTGGCTGAGGTGAGTTTGAGACCCCTGGTCTACAATAACGAATGTGTAGTGGTTTAGCACCGGTCTGAAGAAACAGTGTTTTTTTGCTTTTTAAGTCAGTCTCGTCCTAAAATTTCTGCCAGCTCAGTTCCACTTGGATCGTGCGGAAGAGACTGTGTTAACGACGTCATCGTCACATAAGAAGACATAATAATGTTACTTAGCAGAGAGCTAAGACATTTTTTCTCATAGGATACCTCACAGAGTTCTTTAGCGGAATGAGCCGCCTATATGCTGTATCAGCGACTGACACTTGCTAGAAACACGCAACATAACTACGACATTAACTAGGGTACGGATGGGTAAATGACTACACGTGCACATCAGATAGCTGTTTATCTGTTATAGTAACAGTGAGATTAACCAAGCGCAAAGGAATGTAGTGTATGCATGAGATAGTTATTTTAAATCTGTCAAACTTGAAAAATAATTAGTACCACATTGAGATAGGTTGACGAGGTTTAATGAAAAAAAAAGAACAGTGAAAATATTGTAAATTGTTGGAATCGCTAACCTTAAGCAAGTGGATACGGAAATTTAATGTTGCTTACGATGACACTGTGCTCACAAGTAAAACACCGATGCTCAACACAATACCACTAAGTAGGTGCTCTCTGTTTGTGCAGTGATAAGCCAGCTGGTAGGCTTTTGCTTAAGTGATAATATCACGTGAAAGGAACTGGGATTGCTGATGTGCAATTCTTGCGCGTTTCCTCTCACACGATGTCACAGATGGTGAATTTTAGGTCGGGATCATTGGTCGGGAATAGAGATGCCTTTGTTGCTGGATGAGCCCTCCATCGCTACCCTTCTTTTTGATCTACGTTTTTATTTTTTTTGCTTTTAGGGCGCACATGCCAGCAGCAACGGATGTTCGTCGACAAGAATCACCGAAAGAATTATAGGTATGTATTTTCTTTTTTTTTCTTTTTGTTTTGTTTAGCACGGTAGTGCTCAAGAGCCCGCACCTCGGAAAGTGCAGTGTCGGTGTTTATGGCGGCATCGGCGGCGTCGTCCGCGAGCGAAAGTTCGGCGTGTCCGTAAGCGAAGAATTTCGATGAATGCAAAACAACAAGAACAAAAAAAAATTGTAGCAGCTTCGCCAGTGTTAAAACCGATTTTTGGACAATGTGCCCTACGTAGTGACCAAAAATTACCCTACTTTACCCTAAACAATTTTTATTGATCTGCATTTAACCTTACGCCTAAAATAGTAAAGTGTAATAATAATGAGGTACAGGAATATACTTCAGCGAACGACATGTAGACGTGCCATGTCGCGGAAGTGGGTACCGAGTTCAAAGAAATTAGTTTTGAACAGTGACTATTGGCTTGATTCTCAGCCATAAATGCTTAAGGGGATCCCAATGGGGACCGGTAGACTTGATCAGGGACCCCTTGCATTCAGAGTAAAAAAATGGTGGGGGGAGGGAGGAGAGCTTACCCATATAACACCGCGAGCAGGGTGAAATAGGTACCTTTTATTTCTCCTTTGGCAGAGAATGGTCAAAATGAAGTGCCACGCCAACTTTGTCCTAAAAGCTTGACCCGGAGGTGCAACTAGTGCTTCTGGACTACGTCCAGCTGGCGTCACAAGCCAGTGAGGCCTTGGACATGGGGCCCCACCCATCTAACTCCTAAACCCCTTCTCTTTCCTTCAATAAAAGTTGTGACATCTTTCTTATCAAGAAGTTGCGCGGTCTGCACCCACATTAAACCTGTGTCTAGCTATGTTTGCTATTCAAATGTAGAAGCCTAGAAAATTTGCTTTGGCAGCCATATGTCCTAGAAAAGCTGAAACAAAAGCTTTACAGCCTTCTCATGAAGAAAGGGAAACATGATTTACGTGCACCGCAATGCGAAAGTCTTAGTTGGTGAAGCATAACAAAAATCAGAAGGTGCCGCTTTAACGGAACATGTGCGTTAAAAAAACTAGTCTTTTTTTTCGAGGATGCGTTTCGCGGACCCCCCATTTGAGAACCACTAGAATAGAGAGTATGAACGATAACAGTGTTCCAGTATTTGTAGGAGGGAAGCGTCTACTCAAAGTTCAAAAAAAGGGAACCATGTGTGGATGCGAAGCAGCGGGGGAGATAATTAGCTTGAGCGGGAGGAACGTCGCCGCTCTCATTTCACGGCAGCGGTCCGGGCGCTCATCGCGGCGCTGCACAGGAGAGAGAATGAGGCGCGCGCGCTCCGTCATTTTCATACCGCGGAACTACCGTGGCGCCCCCCAGCGGAGTATGCAGATGTCACACCACCTGTCGTGCGCGCCGCTCCGTAAAGGATTCCTAGAGGAAAGGACGGGGGGGGGGGACCGTAGGAGAGGGGGGAGGGGACGTGCATGCGCTGTGGGACGCGGGAGCCGCTCCGTAGAGTAGATGATTCCTAGAGGAGAGAGGGGGGAGAGGACGCGCATGCGCTGTGGGGATGTCGGACGCCGGAGCCGCTCCGTAGTGTAGAGGATTCCTAGAGGAGAGAGGGGGGAGAGGACGAGGATGTGGTGTGGGGATGTGGGACGCCGGCGCCGCTCCGTAGAGTAGATGATTTCTAGAGTAGAGGAAGGGGGGTGAGCGTAGGAGTGGGACGCGCTGTGGGACGGGGAGGGCCGCTCCGTAGAGTAGAAGATTCCTAGAGGAGAGAAAGGGGGGTGAGCGTAGGAGAGAGAGGGGAGGGAACGCGCATGCGCTGTGGTGGTGGGGGACGCGGGAAGGACTAAGCCCCCTCCAAACACAGCCAAGCAAGATTAAGGAATGGGGTCAACCCGAGCGACAGACACCACCTGCCTTGCTATTGCTAAGCAGCCTCTCTGTGCTCTCGGCCATGACTCAAGGAATGGGGTCAACCTGGGCGACAGACACCGCCTGCCTAGCCATTGCTAAGCAGCCTCTCTGTGCTCTCGGCCATGACTCTGTTGACTGTAGTAGTGGTTGATGGCTACAGTGTTCTGGTTCACATAATGGGTGCTTCCCTACTTCATGAAAGTGACCGGACGCGGGACGGGGGACGGGGGACGCGGGACGGACAGAGCACCGAGCATAAGATGCTTCGCATCTAAAAAACTTCCCCATCTCCCGCTAAAGCGAACTATGTGTGGATGCGAAACAGCGCGTAGATGGTTAGATTGAGCGGGAGAAACGTCGCCGTTCCCGTTTCACGGCCCGGGCGCTCATCGCGGCGCTGCACAGGAGAGAGAATGAGGCGCGCGCGCTCCGTCATTTTCATACCGCGGAACTGCCGTGGCGCCCCCCAGCGGAGTATGCAGCTGTCGCGCCACCTGTCGTGCGCGCCGCTCCGTAGAGTAAAGAATTCCTAGAGGAGAGAACGGGGGGAGACCGTAGGAGACGAGAGAGAAAGAGGGGGGGAGGGGACGCGCATTGCTCTGTGGGGGTGTGGGACGTGGGCGCCGCTTGAGGAGGCCCTCAAGAGGAAGGTATATAACAGCTGCATCTTACCGGTACTTACCTATGGGGCAGCAACCTGCACACTTACAAAGAGGGTTCAACTGAAACTGAGGACGACGCAGCGAGCGATGGAAACGAAAATGATAGGTGTAAACTTAAGAGACAGGAAGAGAGCAGAGTGGGTGGAACAAACGGGGGTTAAGGATATTGTAGCGTCATCATCATCACCCTTCATTATCATCATCATTACTAGCCACCGCGGCGGACCTCTCGCGCAGCTCATGCGTAGCTCGAGGCACGCGAGCTCAGAACGAGTTCACGCGGCTGGCTGTTCGGACGCAGGCAGCCGCCGCCGCTCCGCTTGGCAGATCCCCAATAAAGTGGCGACACTTCGGCACGGCCTCGTCGGCCACCTTCACGACGTCGTCTCACGTCTGCATCTCTCGCTACAGTGGTGACCCGGACCCGAAGAGCACGCCTTCGCCGAGCGGCCGGTGCCATGCTTCCACGACTTTGCCCGCCAGTGCCGCCGTTCCATCCGATCTTGGTTTATGCGGCTGGACGCCATCCTCGCGGTGAATGGCGTCACGTCACAGCCACTAATGCACGCCGTCTTGCTCGACGCGCTGCCGGTAGAGCTTCGCCATCTCGCGACAGCATCTTCCTCCAGCCCGCAGCCTTACGACCACCTTTGCGCTGCGGTGCACGCGCGCTACGGCCTCACGTACCGCCCGCTTCCAACCACCCGCGACCTTACTCCCCCGGATACGTCACCTGCAACCTCACGTCCGGCCACCAGCACGACGATTTCCGTGCCCGACCACCCGCCCGACGAGGTACAGGACGTTGCTGCCGCCTTCGACCGCTCCGCCACGAGGTGCCTTTCTTCGACGCCCTCGGCCGACGGTCCAAAAGGCGTGCCTGCCATCCACCCGCATTCCACGACATCCACGGCCCACGACACTTCGGAGCCGTCAGACTCCACGACGGCTACCTCGCCGCACGCCCTGGAGTCTGCCACGTCCACGTACATCGTCTCGCCCGCTATTCGCCGTCCAATCGCGGAGCTTTCGCCATCAACGATGTCCGATGAACGCGACCTTCCATCGGCCTTGACACACTGTGCGTCCTGCCAGCAGCGTCTACCATCTCCCTCGAAGTCTACCACAGCAGAGGTTCCGGCCCCTCACGAGCTACGGCCGACCATGCAAGATGCTGCGAACGATGACTGAAAACCCCGAGGACCGCTCGCCTGGCTCGACGCAGGGAGAGCAGACCACGTCCGCCCCACCGGACACTCAGGCAGACAATCGGCCTGCCGCTCCGCACACGCGCTCTCCTGTACCTACTGCGCAACGTTTCTCTGCGACCACAGCTCACGCGCCTTCCCTTCCTTCCGTGGCCAGTGCGCTTCCCGTCATACCCAACGTGCTCCCTTCGAAGCAACTGGGGCTCCAGGCGAATGACTGGACCGGAACAAAGGCCACGTGCTCCACAATTTCAATGCCATCTACGGCCCGTGACAACTGTGACGCCACAGGCCCACCGCTGGATATCGCGTCGCACGACATCTGCTCTGACTCGAACACCTTGTCGAGTGCTCGGCGCACGCTCACGCATCACACGTCGTCAAAGGCTGGAGAAAGCCATCTATCGGCGCCCTTCGAGTCGGCTCGTCATCACGCTAAGCCATGTTGCCCCACGGGTGTCCACAGCGCACGACTTGCGACTCGTCTGCGCTCTACACGGCCGACCGTGCAGCAGCCGAAGCTGCTAAGGTGCTGCCGCAAACGAAGTTACCAGCACCCCCCGACCCGCTGCCGACGTTAGCGACCTAACCGAACACATCTGCGGGCACCTTTGTCAGCCGCGTCCGCTCGCACTCTCGAACGGTCCCACCACGTCATCGTGGGACCCGCTTGTATGTGACCACAGTGCCCCGGTACCTTCTACGTCCGCTGCGTTTTTCCCGGTGCCGCCCGCCGGAACAATCGTAAAGACCCTGCGCCTCTCCACGTCGACTTGGACTGTCCATGGACTTCTTTATCTCGCGTTGCCAACCCTCTTGTACATACGCCCCCCATAGTTTTTCATCATGGGCTCATTTCTGCGGGGGGGGGAGTATTCTGTAGCGTCATCATCATCATTACTAGCCACCGCGCCGCGCCTCTCGCGCAGCTCATGCGTAGCTCGAGGCACGCGAGCTCAGAACGAGTTCACGCGGCTGGCTGTTCGGACGCAGGCAGCCGCCGCCGGTCCGCTTGGCAGATCCCAAATAAAGTGGCGAGACTTCGGCACGGCCTCGTCGGCCACCTTCACGACGTCGTCTCACGTCTCCATCTCTCGCTACAGATATCATAGTTGAAATCAAGAAGAAGAAATGGACATGGGCCGGGCACTTAGCACGTCGGCAGGATAACCGCTGATCTTAAGGGTAACTGACTGGATTCCAAAAGAAGGGCAAACGCGTGAGGGGGGAGACAGAAAATTAGGTGGGCAGATGACATTAAGAAGTTTGCAGGCATGACGTGGCAGCAGAAAGCACAGGACCAGGATGATTGGAGGAACATGGAAGAGGCCTTTGCCCTGCATTGGGCATAGTCAGGCTGATGATGACAGGAGAGAAAGGGGAAGCGTAGGAGAGGAGAGACAGGGGGGAGGGGGGCACGCATGCGCTGTGGGGGTGTGGGACGCGGGAAGGAGGGATGGACAATGCCCCCCCCAAGCACATGCAAGCAAGATCAAGGAATGGAGTTAACGGGACGCGGGCGCCGCATCGTAGAGTAGAGGATTCCTAGAGGAGAGAAAGGGGGGGAGCGTTGGAGAGGAGAGAGAGGGGGGCGTGGGACGCGGGAAGGAGGGACGGACAAAGCCCCCGCAAGCACATGCAAGCAAGATCATGAAATGGAGTCAACCTGGGCGACAGACACCACATACCTAGCCATTGGCCTCTCTGTGCTCTCGGCCATGAGTCTGGTGACTATAGTGGTGGTTAACCGCCTTCATATTACCACAGTGTTATGGTTCGCATAATGGGTGCTTCCCTACTTCATGAAAGTGGCCGGACGCGGGACGGGGGATGCGGGACGCGCGAGGGACGGAGAGAGCCCCGAGCATAAGATGCTTCGCATCTAAAAAACTTCCCTATCTCCCGCTAAAGGGAGCAGTGAGGATATGGCTGGCTTGAGCGGGAGAAACGTCGCCGCTCCCGATTTGTGGCAGCGGCCCGCGCGCTCATCGCGGCGCTGCACAGAAAATGAGGCGCGCGCGCTCCGTCGTTTTCATACCGGGGAACTACCGTGGCGCCCACAGCGGAGTATACAGCGGTCGCACCACCTGTCGCGCGCGCCGCTCCGTAGAGTAGATCATTCCTAGACAAGAGGACGGTGGGGACCGTAGGAAAGGTGAGAGGGAGAGGGGACGCGCATGCGCTGTGGGGGTGTGGGACGCGGAAAGGAGGGACGGAAAAAGACCCCGGAAGCACATGCAAGCAAGATCAAGGAACGGAGTCAACGGGACGCGGGCGCCACTCCGTAAAGTAGAGGATTCCTAGAGGAGAGAAAGGGCGGGAGCGTATGAGATGAGAGAGAGAGGGGCTGTGGGACGCGGGAAAGAGGGACGGACAAAGCCCCCCGCAAGCACCTGCAAGCAAGATCAAAGAATGGAGTCAACGTGGGTACAGACACCACTGGTAGTGCGCGCTCTTTGCTTGCACCCACCACCTGCCTAGCCATTGCTGAGCAGCCACTCTGTGCTCTCGGCCTTGACTCTAACGACTGTGGTGGTGGTTGACGGCTTTATTAAGGCGAAAGCCTTTAATGTCTCATGCTCACGTCCGTCCGGCGTCCGTCCGTCCGTCCATCCGTCTGTCCGTCCGTCCGACTGTCCGTCTGTCCGTCCGTGCGTCCGTCCATCCGTCTGTCCCTCTATCCGCCCGTCTGTTCATCCGTCTGTCCGTCCGTCCGTCCCTCCGTCCGTCTGTCAATCTGTCTGTCTGTCTGTCTGTCTGTCCGTCCGTCCGTCCGTCCATCCGAGCTCTGGCACGGAGCCAGGTGACCGCCGGGGTGCGCAATCGGACGCCCGTCGCGTCGGACTCTACAGCGCTCGCACTTTGCTTGCGCAGCGTCGCTGTGCCCAGCGTTTGCAATCATTTTGACCGACGCCTGCTCAATAGACACAGGCGTCCACAGAATACACTTTCGAGTTTACGAAGGGCCCGTCAATTTAAGGGCGGGAACGCGGATGGCGTTTGCGCGATGCGCAAAGCGCGAGAAAATAGTAGCGCATGAGAACGGAGGAAGATTAGTCTCGCGTCTCGCTGCGATTGGCGGTAAAAAATGTCAGTGGTGCGGCTACGCTGGCGACCACTGACAAAGTGTCATTTGTCATACACCATCATTCACCACTGCTTCACTGTTCGAAGTAGCTTCAAAAGTAGCTTCAAACTCACTTCAAATGTCCACGTGAACCGCGCACTCTGTGCAGTACACATTCTAATAATTAAGGCGAAAGCCTTGTACGCGGGACTTAACGTTTCCCATCATTGGAGGAGGGGCCCTCTCTCTTATTGTGTGTATCTATATATGCATATACATATATGTATATATACATCCGGCATTTATTCAATGCGCCAATCCAAAAACTAGCATTTTGGTTTTTTGGATACGGTTTTTCAAAAATAACTTGGGGTATAAAGGGTTCAAATATATGAGCTCAAAGCAATCATAACTTTAGCTGCAATGCAGAGCATTCATTAGTTGACTTACTGCATTGAGAACCTCAGGCATGACAACGCTACGAATACGACGTACTTTCGAACACTTCGCAAAGGTATGGAGCCGATAAACAAAGCACACTCGACGAACGCACGCACGCTGGAACGCTCGACGACCGCTAATGACAGTCACGATGGAACCGACGGAAACTAGTCGACGCGGGCACAGGCGGGCGCCGTCGGGCACGTAAGTTGGCTTCGCCACGCGGAATTGAACATTTGACGTCATTCTGCACCACGTGATGGCACTCGACGAATAGCGGCGCGAGCGGCGCAAGGAAACGTTATGCGCAGCTCTGCTACCTAAAGGTAGCATACTACAGTAACTCTAGTCGCGGAGGCCTGCAGTTTCGCCCATTTTTTTAAGGCGGGGGGGGGGGGGGAGACATTTGCACGTTTGTGACACCAGATGTCCTTTGGTCCGCACTTGTCGTCGTGTTTTGGCCACCAAAAAGTATGGCGCGTGCCTTATCGACTCCGGCGCGCATGCGCAGACTACCTACGCGGAAAGGCCCATTCTGACGGCGGGCTTGTACTAGCCATATAGATGCGCAAATATTGTATTAGTAAAGAGATGCTTTATTGGCCACGTCATGGAAAAAAATATCTGTGCATAAACATTTTTGCTCACTTTAACCTATATAATTACCGCAAAAAAATTGCGGGCGTTTATGTGAGGGGGGTTCAAGATCAGCGTTGCTCGCTCAGGAGTTCAATAACCAAAAACGTAGTTGCTGTTGCAGGGAGAAAGAAGCAAAATTTGTTTTCAGAACAAAGTTGATAAATCTTACCAACTTTGTAGCAAGTATAATAAAATGTCGCATTTTTAGACATTTTTTTTTCAAAAATAGTTTTTTTCGCTCTACAAGTTTCAAACAACGTTACTTTACTATTTGTAGCGCATATATTTCATACACAAAATGTCTTCTTTGTAACGGCAATATTTGCGTGTTACATCGTCGGGAATATTCGAGAACGACAGGTATAATGAAATTATTCTTTCTGCATTGAATATGTTCGATATTTCTTGCCTCGCAAATTATGCAGTTAAAAAAGAAATCTAAGTTCATCTTACGGCTACTGGGTGGTATGTGCATAAATTATTAAATATTCAATTCAATCTAAAATATATATTTTCGGATCCGTGTTGATCTCTCGTGGAATCACCCGTTTGCGATAACCATGGTTAGGAGAGTAACTGCGGTTATGTCTGCCGTGTGGCTACCTGTAACCGTAGTTAGCTTAACCGCAGTTAAGGCCGTTCGTGTGAAAACGGTATTAAGGGGCTTTGATTGCAAGAGAGATGCCAACCAAGGTAGCCAGTAAAATTTTTTATTGCGATAGCAATTATATGGACACTGGCGGCTGGTTTCCGCCGTCGGCGTCGGCGTCATTTGCCGTATATGTATATGTATATATATAATCGGCCCCACCCGTGGTTCGTGAGCGTGAAAAGACGCGAGGGGGGGGGTCCCTCGAGCGACCTTCGATTTTACGAGTGGGGGCGCGCGCGTTATGTCCCCTTCTCGGCGGCCGACAGCGGGCGGGGGGGGGGGGGGGACGTTCGATTTTACGAGCGCGGGCGCGGGCGCGCGCGTTATCTCCCCTTCTCGGCGGCCGGAAGCGGGGGGGGCCGGTGTACCCTTCTACGTGCTGCGCTCTCAACGCGCAGATAATTCTCTTAAACAAGCGTTTTCTAGAGTTGCGTGAGATCGGATCCAAAAAGAGTTAGCTGCCAGCCTCACTTCGTATAACATTACAATTTTTTGCTATCGCATTCATTGCTTCACCCTTGCGGTGAAACTGACTTTTTTTTCGTTTCATGGAAAGAGCCGACGCTTCGTGTCCCACTTGCATTCTGTTTAAGGGTTTTTCTTCCTGCCGTGGCGTCACGCCTATTCTCCACGATGTGCAGAATTCCGTTGAGGCAGACTCGCGATCGGCAGCGCACCTGTAGTTACCGGCTGTCCCCTGGATGGGCCAGAATTCCACAAAAAGCCGCTTATAGTCGGCGACGCGGGACTTGTCAAATTCGATGCGGTGGTCGTTCACCAAGCTATGCTCAGCGAGTGTACTTTTATGACACTCGAACTTGAGGACGTCGTTTTTATGTTGCCGCAGCCTCTCAGCGAAGTTTTTTGCTTCTCCCACGAACGAAGCGTCACAATCAGCACGTGGTATGGAGTAAGCCAGCCCATGCGCTTTGCCTTCGGGCTGCCTCTCTTTCGGGCACGGAAAGGCGCAGGTGCCAGCAATCCACCTGCTACAACCCACTTCCACGAAAAGCATGCCTGTACAGTTTGTCCTGGTGGATTGCTCGGCTTTCTTCAAGCTTTGTGTGGCGATGGCCCAGCTATCCACGCAGGGAGTCGTCGCGTTGTAAGAAATTTGTACTCGCAATTCCCACAAATAAAAGCGATTCCGCCCACGCTCTCTTTGTCCATGCCTGGCAGGCCGACAGCAGTCCGAAGCTGCGACAGAAAAATTCGGCGGGGCTTGCTCTGGAAAATGGCACCTACAAGATGCAAAAGTAACGAGTAACGTAACGCCTCACGTTACCGAAAAATAGTAACGAAAGTATGTTACCCGTTACAGTTCCGAAATTGTAACGAGTACGTTACTAAGTTACCGAACAAAGTAACGCGTTACCGATAACGGCGTTACTTGTAACGCGTTACCGACAACACTGCTTAAAATGCGATCACTTTTAGGTGTTCCGCACTTAAAAGGAGAAGATAGCAGGAAAACTAAGGTGATTCTTCCGTAAAGTGCAGAAAGTGGTACTGTAATTTCATAAGTTTTTTTTACACGAAGAAAATCCAGACGCAGCTAGACAGGAGTAATCTGAAGCGTAATAATAATAATAATAATAATAATAATAATAATAATAATAATAATAATAATAATAATAATATTATTATTATTATTATTATCATCATTATTAAAATCTCGATCTTGGTCACGCGCTGCTTACCGCCCCGTTATAAAGGAGACGCTCACAGTATCCATCCATCCATTCACTATCATCGAAAAACTCAGGTGGTCCCATACGCATTTGTCTGAGACGGCTTGATGGCGAGAGCCGTCTTTTGCTTTGTTTTTTTCTCAGCCGATGTACTCATTTTCCCACATCCACAACCGAGAGCTCTCCGCACCTAAAGTGGTTTTGCACTACCTCCAGGTTCGGAGACATTGCAAGATTTCGGCGCCTCATTAGGTTTTGCATGGCCTTTGTCATCGGCCGAGCTTTGACGGAGTGATGTTCACATGAAATGGCGTCCTATATCACAGTGACGTCATATTGACGTCGTAATGACGCCACAAATTTCAACTATCCGTGACGTCATGATGATGTCATATGGTGACTCCAAGTGTCTCGCGTTTCACTCTGAGGCGCGAAGCATAAGCGTCCTTTATGAGTTCTTTTTCCCTGAATGTTGTGAAGCACTACACGCATATAAGAGAAACTGAAAAAAACCCTAGCCTACTCTAAAGAAAGTTTGTTTGGATATCGACGAAAGCTGATGCCTAAATGTTTCCACCGTAAATTTTGTGACGTACTCTCATTCTTCATAACAGCCCCTTCATAACAGCCCCACTCTTGGAGTGGAATCTATTACATGTTTGGTTATTGTTCGGTTCCCAAACCACAGGATGCTTGTTGATGAGCTAGGAAAAAAAAAATTCCCCATCTCCCGCTAAAGGGAACCATGTGTGGATGCGAAGCAGCGGGGCAATAATTAGCTTGAGCGGGAGGAGCGTCGCCGCTCTCATTTCACGGCAGCGGCCTGGGCGCTCATCGCGGCGCTGCACAGGAGAGAGAATGAGACCCGCGTGCTCCGTCATTTTCATACGACGCCCCCAGCGGTGTATGCAGCTGTCGCACCACCTGCCGTGTGCGCGGCTCCGTAGAGGATTCCTAGAGGAGAGAAATTGGGTGAGCGTAGGAGAGGGGAGAGGACGCGCATGCGCTGTGGGACGCGGGCGCCGCTCTGTAGAGTAGAGGATTCCTAGAGTAGAGAAAGGGGATGAGCGTAGGAGAGGGGGGAGGGGACGCGCATGCGCAATGGGGGTGTTGGACGCGGGACGCGGGCGCCGCTCCGTAGAGTAGAGGAAGGGGGGGTGAGCGTAGGATAGGAGAGAGAGAGGGAGAGGTGACGCGCATGCGCTGTGATGGTGTTGGACTAGGGAAGGAGGGACGGACTAAGCTCCCCCCTCCCCAAATACATGCAAGCAAGATCAAGGAATGCAGTCAACCTGGGCGACAGACACCACCTGCCTAGCCATTGCTGAGCTGCCTCTCTGTGCTCTCGGCCATGACTCTGGTGACTGTAGTGGTGGTTGATAGCCTTATATTGTACTACACTGTTCTGGTTCGCATAGTGGGTGCTTCCCTACTTCATGAAAGTGGCCGGACCTAAAACATTGAAGGACACTTTGTACATTCCAAAGTGTGTTCGGCGAAAGCTTGTGGCCATTCGACTGACCATGCCATGTCTTTTTGTCTAGCTGGACGGGCGGATGGACGGAAACGAAATGACGGACGGACGGACGGACGGACGGAGGGAGGGGCGGACGGACACGGACGGATGGACGGACTGACACCGGTGGACGGACGGACACAAACGGACGGATGGAGACGGACGGACGGTGGGACAGACGGACACACGGATGGACGGACGGACACACGGACGGATGGACGGACTGACCTGAGCAGGAGACATTAAAAGCTTTCGGCTTAAAAGCTACGAAACATCTACGAGAAGTCTTGAAGAGGCAGACGTGCACCTTGGGTGTTGTGATGCAAATTATTTTGGTTCGTAACGGCCCTCTATGGCTGAGACACTGAGAGTCTTATTGACAAAGCAGTAGGTTTAACAAACCAACACACGAAACATTTAATCAAGGATTAAAGTGAAAATTATATATGTACACAAAATAACACTTAGTAAAAAGTTCACTGCACACGGTAAAGCACTCCTAATTACAACCAAAATGTAAGTTCAATGATCTAAACTAGAAGAGTTGCTTGTTGGGCGAGTTGGTTCATTCTTACGGTAGACTTAGCGCGAAAAACGAAGACGAGAGGACTACACAAACACAGCGTAAACTATCAACTGAGTTTAATCGTGGATATATATATGTGTGTGTGTGCTTTTCGAATAAACTCAGTTGATAGTTTGCGCTGTGTTTGTGTAGTCCTTCTCTCGTCTTCGTTTTTTGCGCTAAGTCTACCGTAAGATCTAAACTAGATAGTCTAGCTCTAACGCGGCTGAGCGGCCGAGCGGAGAAGAACCCGAGTTCAGTCTGACCAAAACACATATTGCTTGACTGGTCGAGTTGACGTGGGCTGGCTGGCGACGACGATAGAGCGTCGGCTGGTGGGCGAGACGTTGAGATGCCAGGGGCAGACGGGGACACGGATGTACGGACGGACGGACGGACGGACGGACACGGGTGGACACGGACGGACGGACGGACACGGGTGGATGGACGGACGGACGGACGCTAGACGGACGTGAGCATGAGACATTAAAGGCTTTCGCCTTAAAATCAGCTGCGATGTCGAAGAACCGCTTTTGGCGAATAGTGTGAGTGGTAAGCGAACATCCAGTAACAGGAAGTGTAGAATATCGCGTCACTGAATAATTTTGCAACTTTCTTAACAGTCCATTAAAATAAATCCAGGAGGAGTGCTCTTGCTGCTCAATGAGTTGGCGAATATGCCGAATACCACGATGAAAAAGCCACGCTACTAACGCTACATCCGACGTGTGAGAAGCATCGACACTGAGCACTTCGCAGTATGCACCAAGTATAAATCATGATTAGCGCGTTGATGAATTTATTATTAAGCACTCTGAGAAATGGGTGCTATTAAAGACTTTGACAAACACTTCTTTCACCCGCGCCGTTCCATACATGCCTGCCAACACTGAAGTCGTTATAGAAAACTTCGGAAAAAATACAGAGAACACATTCCAGAGAAAGTGAATTAGGAGCTTATTGTTCTGGAACTCCATTTGACGATTGGCGCCAGACAGTGAAATTACCGCTTGTCGCCCACATAATATCTGGACGATGTTATATTGAGGACGGAGAACCATATTACACCAATATTATTACACCATAAGGGAGTTTGGTCCAAATGCAGGGAGGATTGTAGCCCTTCAAACGCCCAATTTGGCTCGTTTGCGTTTACAGTCAGTGGTACTAAGTTCACTGCAGCTTGGGTTAGAAATGGCGAACGATACATTCATTCCAACGAAATACAAATCAAATTATTACATTTCATCAATTACTTTGGGATGATATCGCAAATGTCCGCCATTAGAAATATTATCGGTGATTTCAAAAGATGTTATTGAAACCTGTCTGTGATAAAAAATCACTTCGCATATTTGAGAACGTAAACCTTATAGTGATGTCAGTGACAGAGCGCTTTCGAAAACGCTGAACTATTGCTATCTGGATCATGTACAATGAAAAATCTCAAAAAGAAATAGCGTCAAATACGACACGGACGCAAAGACAATGCAGCGTTGAACTCGCAGCTGGCCAAGCTTTCGGTTCTTCTACAGCCCCCTGATTTCATAAAGAGCTCAAACGATCTAAACTGCAATCTTTACTTGATGTGGAACACCGTGGATACAGCATTCATTTGCAAAACAAACGTGAGTGAGTCAAAAGGAGCGTAATCCACTGTTTCCACGACATACCGGATGGCATGGCCCTTGCAGTCATCCATTTAAATGACGGAGCGCCTCGTCTCGCATGCCTTGTCCACATAACGGTTGATCCTGCTCACGGATTTCGCTGCTGCCAGCAAAATTAATTTACGAGCTGGTTACCTAAACGGCGAGAAACGAGTCTGAGAGCACCGTTGCTATGACGCTTCATGAAGAGACATGCCGAGAGCAAGATGATTCAGCAATCAACACAACCTTGTTCTTGTAGTGATTCGAAAGTTGTGCAAGAAAAAATGTGAAACTAAACAACAGTGATTGAGCGAGTACAGAAGAAAAACGAACACAGCAGTTGTGACAGTACTATGAAGCGAATGCTTTCGAAATATTCTGCGAGACTTGTGAGCAGATATCATGCGCGCAGTTGTCGCGTTTGGCACACCGCGACAAACGCTTTCTGCAGATAAGCAGATGTGCTCGATTCACATAAAACATGTGGATACGAAACCAGCATATCTCCTAAAGAAATCGCCGGAGCAGAAAGCAACCAAATAAATTACAAGTATGATGTAATTCGTGTCAAAACAGCGATGTGATTATGAGGCACATGGTTGATTAATTTTGAACACCGCGGGTTGCCTTATGACACCTATCTGAAGCACAAAGACATTGATGTGGGCAACTCAGTGTAGCATAGTGAATGAAAAAATGCTGCGCAGAAAACAGGAGGGCTATAAGGAAACACTTACAACAGACGAGCGCTAACTACTGAGTTTATTTGAAGAAACACGAGTACTTATACATGACGACAACGTTATCACCATCAAGACATGCTCAGGCTCTATGGCACCATGAATGCAACCTCTCTTTCTTCAAGTGCCACTGACACGCAGCTAATGCACGTGGCTCCTGCGCGCGCAATGTAAAAGGCTTCGAGGATCTCCCTCTTTAATATATCCTCGGATTGCGCCAAAAGTTTGCTCTGATTAAGAATGCGACGGCCGTTGGTTGCATCGCTTATCCACCTATCTCCCCACGCAGACGGATGTTCTTGCATTTTGCCAAATTTGAATGCACCCGCTGCGGCCAGGAAGTGAACCTGCATCCTCAATCTCAGTAGCGCCACATAACAACGCAACCGGTATCGCCACTCTCGAAGTTCGCACGATAGAACGCGGGAGTGGTTGATGATTGTGCACGCGAACATATAGCTTTTCTTTTTCTGAAAAATTATCCATGCTGTTTTCGTATTTAATCTGAAGCTCTGGGCAAGCAACAAGCGAACACAGACCGCCTACACGAGAATTACGTGGTATATGTAAGCCACGGCGACCATAGAAACAGTGCGCGCCATAACATCTCCCGGCATCCCGTTAGCGGCACTACTCAAAATTCTAGTGGGTAATAGAATACTAGATGAACAGTTACTTACGATTTACGCATGACAAATGGCTCTTCATCAATGATGGCAAGAATCGCAAAAATTAATGCACAACTAAACAGAGAAAATGTTAAAATAGGCTTATATCTGAGTATGCTGATGGCAATTTCCAATTTGCAACGAATCTTCGGAATCAGTACAAGGATGTCTATGCCAAGGTCAATTACTAACCATGGCGCCTACTTATCAGAAGGTATTCAAAGAATGTGGATGGACTTGAGCGCATACGGCAGGCATTCCCAAATTACGATAGCAAATGTGCCTCCGTTTCTAGAGAGAAAAAGAGTGCAACCACTGCATACTGCCAGTTCTAATATGTGTGGCTGAAACTGGGAAGGTGACACAGAAACCCGAGAAAAGTTAAGAATGACACAGCGCGAAATCAAGCGGAGATATATAGGTGTTACATTAGAAGATTGGAACATGGCAGGACAGGCTAGAGAACAAACAGGAAACAGCGTAGATAACAAACCAGTGATTGCAGTGTGCATCACTGTCACCTTGATTTATGTGCACTGCAGGACGAAGGGCTTGCCAAAAAAAAAGCATACGCAATGACTGCCATTTGGCGAGGCAGTCGTCTGCAGCGAGCATAAAACACGGTGACAGTGATGTACAGTCAGCGTCAAAAGTTTAGAGACCACGATACACAGGAAAAAGCTGAATACTCCCGCTGCTTGCGCAGACAACATTGAATTTAGATTTCCGGTCTGTTCTTAAAACACGCTAACAGCATCTACTGGGCAGTTTGCTGGAAAATTGCTGGAAAATTTAAGGTTTTCTCAGAGCCAGTGGTCTCCAAAGTTTTGACGCTGGGTGTACATTGCAATCACTCGTCTGTTCTCTACACTGTTTTTCAATTGTTCTCAAATATGAGATTACCGCATTTTTTTTCAAGGTGATCTCATTTTATTCTAAAGAATTTCGTAACTTTGTCACTCCATCACACCGAACGAACTCCGCGGCTTCATTTTGCATGGCTTGGTACTCATTCCCTTGCTTTTGACTGCGTGTTGCCTTTCCTACGCATACTCTCGCTGGCCCAAATTCATTTCTAGCGCTTAACTTAATTCACAAGCTGATGGATCGGCTAGCTAGCATCGTTTCTTCATCACTTGGCTGTTTGCCGAACTTTAACTGTATTCCTATCAACTGAAGTAACCTAGCAAATATGCGTTATTTCGAGTAAACGCATGACTACAGGCCGGATTTTCAGGCACTAAAAACGCGTTTTAGGCGCCAAAAATAGTCAGGCAAAACAATATTTTAGGCACCAAAAATAGGCTGGCAAAACACGTTTTAGGCCTCCAACGTCCCAAATGTTGGCACAATAAATTTTTACATCAACGCAAATACTTTCGAAACAAAGACATGAGTGACCTATTCACGACGGGAAACAAAAAGAAACAACTAAATAGGGCGTGCTTCGCACTATGAGTCCCAAGCCTGAAGGATCCGCAGCACTGGGCGGCCTTGTTTGTTTCTCTTTATTTCTTGCTGTCTTTTTTTCATCTCTTCCTTTTCCTCTCATCCCTCTCTGTTGTTTCTATGTCTTTCTTTCTCTGTGTATATATTGTTTTCTATTTCTCGCTCTTTCCCTCTTTCTTCTTTTCCTTTCTCTCCCAGTCTCTATTTATCTTTCTTTCTAGGCCATATTTTACCCTCTGCCCCTCCTCCTTTCCCTTTTTGCTAACCCTCACTACTCTCCTCGACCCCAATTGCCTTTCCCACCCCTATGGGAACCTGCTCCATACAATGATCCTCGGCTAGCATGGCTGTATTACCGAGTGGTTACGATGCTCGCATTCGGATCGTTCACGGGTTTCGAATCCCGCCGCGCCAAAAAATTTTTTTGCCAAGGATATCTCTCTTTGTCTTTGTTTCTATATCTTTCTTCCTTTCTTTCTCTCCGCCTCGGTGGAACAGTGGCTACGGTGCTCGGCTACTGACCCGAGGGATCGCTGGTTCGATCCCGCTCGCGAGGGTCGCATTTCGATGGAGGCGAAATGGTAGAGGGCCGTGTACTGTGCGATGTCAGTGCACGTTAAAGAACACAAGGTGGCCGAAATTTCCGCAGTTTTCCACTACGGCGTCTCTAATAATCATATCGTGGTTTTGGGACTTATAACACCATATCTTATTATTATTATTATTATTATTATTATTATTATTATTATTATTATTATTATTATTATTATTATTATTATTCATTTCTTTCTCTCTCTACTTGTTCTCTCACCCACCAGAGTTATTGTAGGCCACGTAGAAAAAATCGGCGCTCGTGCTCTGAAAGTGGAGCAGAAGATAACGAAAACGATGACGGGAAAGAAGAGGCTGAAGAGAACACGTGTCGGTTCATGATGATCATTTCCGTTTACCTGTGAAAGACCAACGCACTGCTTAAACAACTCCGCTGTTTAAAAATTTTCTTGTTTATGAAGGCACAGACGTGCCAACAGTTGAACATAGCCGTACAACTGTCCTTTTTCCCCCACGGCTCGCAGGATATGGTCTCTCCTTCTATTCTATAGCATGGTGAGTCAAGTGTCCACTGTCGAATCAACGCACTGCTGGGTCTCTTTTTGTATTGGCATGGCTGAGGAGTGCAGCACCGGAGCAGATAGTAAGACCACTAAAAGACCAGACGGGAAGGATGCCTCGTATCAGCCGTGTCTAATCGCGTAGGGTCAATTTATCCCCAATCGGTAAAAACCTTGAGAAGTAAACTACAAACAAAACAAAAGCCGCGTGTACATAACGTTTTTTTACGCGATAGCGTTAAAGAGCTCGTTTCGCAGAAATGCGGGAGTCGGCGTCGTTGGTTGTAAGCGACAAATCATCATCTTTTCCGTGACCAAAAGATTGAGATAGGTGGAAATAAAATAAATAATAGCAATTTACGGGTCCGAGTGAGGATCGAACCCAGACCGTCTGCGTGGCAAGCAGGTGTTCTACCACATGGCCATGCCTTTGCTTGGAAATAAAGTGAAAAAGAACTTCCTCTGCTTAGAAATGCAGTGAAAATAACACTCCTGCTTCACAAACACACGCGTCCTGTATATAGGCGTCGCAATATAACATGTAATATTCGCAGTAATATAGCGTGGTACAAGCGTACATTGCCATAGGGTGTCAGAACGTGTGACTATCATAACGACTTCGTGGTTAAAAGCCGGCCACCCATTACAAAAGGCACACATGTTACTGCGCGTATTCCCTTTACACCACGTAGTGGGTGCATACCAACTATACACTAAGTGGTTGAAGTTCGCACAAGAGAGAATATCTCTATCGCTTCCAATCTTAAAGGACCCCTGACAGCGAAAATTTTGTTTGCGACTTTTTTTACAGTATTTTGTAGCTTTGCGTCTGGTAATGCCAGAAATTGAATCGTAAACGTTCTAACGCATCGTACAATTAATGCTAGCGTCGTTAAATCAGAACGATTTTGCTTCAGTTCGACACACCCACCTAAATACCATAAGAAACTAGCGCCCCACAGCGGAGTAGCACCTGAGACGACATGCGCTCAAGCTTCGGTGACGCTGAACGCGCCGTTTTCAAATAGGGGAACCCCCGGGGGTGAAGATGAAACGATGTGGGTGATTTGAGTGTGTCCCCCCTCAGGAAAAGAAAAGCATTCCTGGCGTAAGCAGCCCGACAACAAAGCGCGAGGGGTGACGAACAATAGCCCTCGCCGGGTGCCAGTCGGGGTATTGTGCGCGCCCCGAAAACGTTCTCTGACATCGACAATACTTGCTTGACCTCTGCAACGTCACGTGGGGAGCCTCTGTCTACGTCAAACCACAGAAAATGTCGATTGCACCTGAATACTCGCACGAGCACTGAACTTTACTTCAAAACCAAATTAAAATATCTTACAAGCAACGCTCGTCCCTAATAATCGGTCAGAAGTGCCCCCGCATGCAGGAGTCTCAAACAACACAAGCATCTCGAGTTTCCAAATTTGGTGTCAGGGGTCCTTTAAAGACGAAGCTTAAGGGTCCCCCAATTTTTACAGCGAAAGCTGTTATGAGTTCACAACGAGGGTCGTTTGTGCGCCGTAGTTGTCCGCCGCCGCTGCCGCCACCGCCACCGCCGGTGTCCGCAACCAACATCGCACGAAATAGGAAAAAAACTAAATAAATAAAAATACATATGACAGAACGGCAATCGAACCCCGGTCCTCTGCGTGGCAGCCCAGCACTCTACCACTGAGCTAACCCGCTGCTTGAAACTGCGGTGCAAACTGACCCTATGCAAGCTTCATGTCGGGTAAGGAATCGCGTTAATGTGTGTTGTAAAGCGTTTTAGAGCAGTGAAGTAAGAACCAGGCGTCACGCAATACGAATTGCGTAACGAGTGGGTTGTTCAATGCTCCAACCCATTACAAAAGCCTGGGGAATAATTCTTTATCGTCGTCAGCCACAGCATCAACAAAGTGCACATAATGCGTCACAAGAGGGTAGCGGGTACCGCGCTTTTCCGCAGAATGACGAATAATGGCATAGTAGACGCTTCCCCACTACACAAAAATTATGATTTATGGCGTAGTGGGTACCATGCAAGTGGGCTTGTAGTAGTTGCCCCAAGAGTCATAGAGTTTCTCACAATAATACCTAGAGGTAAATCTGGCGCCACCGTCTATGCGAATTTCTTAAGGGGCGCCGTTGGAGCGCTGGGAATGACGGTATATGTGTCTGCGAGGCTTGTGTTGGCTGGTGTTGAGCGAGGCTTCGGCTCAAAAGCGGATACGACTGGGCAAATAAAGCTTCTGTAAAATAACACCTTCATAAGCGGATTTCATTGACGTGTATTATATTCTAAAATAAAAGTCCACTCACCTTTACGTCATAACCAAACCGCGAAAGAAAGAAACAGACGACAAACAGGCAGACGACGAACGCTGGCTTTGTCGTCTGCCTGCTAAGTTTAGCGGCCGTTCGTTACATTTTACGCTTCGTAAAATTGTACATCAACGCAGAAGTTTTCAAAGTTAACTAAAACTTGTTTCTGTGCAATTATAAAAAGAGAAATAGCTCTTACGTGCCCCTTCAGTAAAAAATCAACCAATTCGACGCAAGGAACGCGTTGAAGCCACACGCGTCTTCGAGGTGTCCGGGCTCTACGTGAACGATACAAATCCGAGTCAAGTTCGAAGCTCACATATCCCAGCATTCCCATGCGTCCAACAGTTCGCAGCGCCAGTTTTCCCTCTAGGTAAGTGTAGGAAACTCTATGCCAAGAGTGTTTAAAAAACATTCAGAAAGGCCGCTCTACCAGCTTTCGCTGTGACTGTGCTGCGCGTTCCGCGCAGGCCTGGCGTTTTTTTTCTTTTGATCTTCAGACTGCTTTTCACTGACAGGCTCTCCTCGGTTTCGTATTCGCAAACCGCTCGCGTCATGCCGGCGCGGCGGCGTATGGTGGCAGGTACATTCCATTTCACTGCTGCCAGTGGTTGGTGTCCGGAAGTTGTTTGAACTAGAGGGCTAGGTTGAACCACATAGATATTTTAACAGTCAACGTTGCTGCCCGGCAACATGAATAACGGTCTCAAACTACACTCCAGAGAGAAATTTGAGCTTAAATAGTGTTCATATAGGTGCAAATTTCAAACATAGGCCTTTATAGATAGGCATTTACAGAAACGCCAAAAATAGGCATTTATAGGCACTATAAAATACTGTACAACCCCTTCTTAATGTCTGATTCATGCTCATATATCAAAATGGCACAATGGGAACCAGCCATTTGCCTAAAATCGGGTCTCTAGTCATAAGACTGCTAAGAAGAATCACTAACCGACACAGAGGGTTGGGAGAGGACAGCGCCATGAGACAGGTCCACGCATTCGCCTTCTGTCACTTCCCCTACGTACCTGGGATGCTTAGATAGACACAGATGAGACTAAACAAGTTCAAAAGATTAATTAAAAGGCTTGTCAAAACAACAGTGGGGTAACACAATAGGCGAGATCATTGAAGCTCGGGAAATTGCCCACAGAAAGAGGCTCTCAGGGGTACAGGAATACTTGAAAAGGTAGGGTGGTACCCAACCGAATCCAGAGATTCGGGTGAAGACACAGCAGAGCTAGACGATATTATAAGATATATAATCAAGACCACTCCTTTCCCGAGGATTATGCACCCGCTGCACAACCACGAAAGAAGAAAGGCAAGGGCCAAAGCTCTGCTGCCTGAGATAGAACAGGACAGAGAACATGCGGCTTTTCTAGATGCTGCATGGGTCAGAGGAAAGAAAGCATTCACGGCAGTAGTAGCAGGTGCAGATGGACTCAATCGGGATGCTATTACTATCATGTCTAAAGATGGCACAGTCGCGGAACAAGTGGCAATGGTACTGGCCTTAAGGAATAATAAGTGGACGCAAATTTACAGTGACTTTAAAATAGTTATTAGACACTTTACTAAAGGATTTTACAACCAAAAGGGCTGCCCAGCTAATTGGTGAGATGAACAGCCAAGATATCGAAATCCGATGGTTTCCTGCACACACGGGGTCTGTCGATCCATTTCGGACGAACTTAAACCAGGTGGGTAACGCAGCTGCACGAAGGCTTACTATCCGTGAACTACGCGACCCGGATCCAAATAACATGCAGGAGGAGAACAGGGATGGATTACTTACATATAATGAAGTCACAAAGCAATACTACATGAACAGAAAAGAATTCACAGTGCCACACGGTAAGCTCAATAGATCTCAAGCGGTCACTCTGAGATAGCTACAGACAAGAACTTACCCGAATCCAAACTTTATCAGCAAGATATACCCAGATAGAGAGGGCCAAATCAACTGCGACCAGTCTAATGGAGTCATTACTCTGGACCATGTGCTTTGGCAGTGTCCTGTGGCTTTCGCAGACCGTGAAAAGGAAAGAGATTGGTGGCAGAGTCCTTCACAGTGGAGCTCTTTTAGATCAAGAACATGCCGTCCAGAAGGCCCACGATAAAGCGGTAAGGTTAAACCTTTATTGTCCCAACGTGGGAGCCGCTTGCGTCAACATAAGGGTTGATCTTTAGGACCTGAATAAAGTTTAACATATACCACACCATACGAAATAAGACTGGCAGCTAAATCTTTTGAATCCGATATCGCGTAACTTTACCAAGCGCTGCTGTAAGAGAATGCAGCCGCTCCAGTGAGAGATGCTCTTTTTGCACTGTCTCTTCGCGTTGAGAGCGCAGCACATAGAAGGGTATACGAGCCGACCACTGATGCCTGTCGAGATAGCACGCGCGCCAGCAATCGCAACCGCACCCTTATAATCAACGTTCACAGTTGCTGCTCGAGGGAGAGACCGCCCCTTTCCTCCCCGCGTCCCTTCGTGCTCTTTAAACGCGGGAGGCAGTGGCGTGGCCAGGGGGTGGCACACCGGGCACGTGCACCCCCTGAAATTTTTTTTCGCCATGGCATACAGCGCGAAAAATGACCATTTCAAGGAGGTGCCCCTCCCGAAATCAAGGTGGTGCCCCCCCCCCCCCCCCCGAAAAAAATTTCTGGCTGCGCCCCTGGCGGGAGGGGGCGTTTCTTCTCCTCTTGAGCTTTCGACGGCAGGTCTAACACGCGGGGAGATGTTATCGCATGTGCCCTCCGAGCGCCGGAAACAGGCCGGCTCGTTTCATCTTTGCTTCAGCCGCATTTATGGCTCCCGCTCGCGCGCGTTCACCGCGGGTAGAACATGCGAGGCGCAGAGGTATGTTATTAATTTGTCCTTTATTCGCCACGTCACGGCGACGGCAACGCCGATGGCACGAATCCGTCGAGAGTGTCCGTATAATTGATATCGCAATAAAACATTCGCCGATATATTTTACAATGGTATGGGACCCGGCCGCACGACAAGGGAAATGTAACTGTATTGTGTCTCTAAAAGGAACAGGCAGTCATGGTGGCTAGCGCTGCGCCAACGCCTCCTCTATTTTTTCAATGCCAGCCGAATGCGCCCGTTCCAGCCATTCACCACCCTCTCCTCTAGCCCGTGCTTTGCGTTCATGGAGGAGAGCCCCCGCCATGTAGTGCCTCACGACGGAAATCATATGAAGTAATTTTTTGTTTAGTTGTGTGCATATCCGTGGGGCGGTGTCTTGCATCCCTCGTGTTCATTATGTTGGCGGTCACGCTGGCTTTGTAAGAGACACGGTGTTTTGAGATAGCGCGTCTCCGTTCGTGGCGCTATGCGGTCAACTAATGGGGACGCGTCACTGTGACGCTGCAGTGCATGCGCTGCTAGGGACCTTATGCGCTGCCTATAAAAGGTGCCTCACGAGCGCTGTGAGGCAGTGGCGGCATTGCTTCGAGCTACAAAGAAGGAGCACGAAGGAACAAATTGGACAGATGCATGATATTGGAGAGGGAATATGCGTCTATCGCATCTCCGTGCGAAAGCGCTCGGACGCAAGAAGCCCTACTTTACATGTGGCGTCGCATCACGACCACTCTCTGAACTAAGGCGAACCGGCGGCTCCCATTGATGGGCGAGCGTTTGCACTGGCATTGAATAAAATAGAGGAGGCATTGGCTGCGCCACCCAAAAGAAAGCAGGCGGTTTATTTCGAGCCTTTTTAAAGCGAACGATATGAAAGGGAGAGAAACGGAACAAAAGAACGACAGACTAGTTGTGACGTACACTCTTAAAAAAAAGGTAGTGCTACTTACTAACTTTGAGGTAGTAAATTTCTGTCACAACATTCACTACCTAAGTAGTAACTGCAGGTAGTAAACGGCAAGGTAGTAAAGTTACTACCATGTCATTTACTACCTCCAGTTACTACATTCCAGACGGTAGTAACAGGAAGTTAGTAACTATACTACCACGACGGTTACTAGTTCCTGTTACTACAAAACGATCTACAATAATCGCGAAGGTTGTAGAACAATAAGGCACGGTTTGAGTTGAGCTTTGCTGACGGTCTTTATGGGCAAAAACCGAATACAACAAAAGTGAAAATAAGAATAGCGCGTGGCAATATTGAGAGCATACGCACTCCCGATTATGAACGCTTAGGACAGCACCACGACTGAAAGAGCCTAGTTTAGTTGTAGGCCTTTTCTTACTGCATCACATATGTGTGATGCAATATAGTGAATGCACTCGATATTAAAAAATGTTTATATATAATGTGCATTAGTGTGCATAAATCCCTCCAGTAATGCACAATAAATTTCCTTAGAAATGATATGAAAACAACAATATTGTTAGATTAATGTTTGTTTCTGCAATGATAATTGATGCATAGTTAAGCACGTACAACATAAGCAGTAAAATAACAGGGAGCATTCTACTCACTACAATTTGTATGTGCCGATAAAGATCAACATACCCATATTTCAAGGACTTGCAATGCTCCGTTTCCAAACTTGAGACGCTTATGTTCCATTACCATGTGCCACAGGTGACTTCCACTTAGTATCAGTGGCAAACACAGCCTTCAACATATTTTAACATCGTGTTAAAAGTCCAAGTGCTCATCAGAGTTGACAGCATATCCCGAGACTGCCCACACTATGATTGTGTATTGGCCTCGAGGAGTTACGGAGTCGCCCTCTATCGGGCGCGCCTCGATTGAGTGCTAGGCAGGATACCGCCGCACACTCCCCATAAGATTTGCTGTCGGCGCTCTACAAAACACCTCGCTGAAGCGCTCCAGTACATTTCTGTGCGTACATTCGAAACGAAATATGCTTTTTACTGTTAAAATAATAATTTTCGACGAAAAGAAAGCACAACATAGTTTACAGTCGCTGTCTCTTTGCAGAAAACGGAGCGCCCGCTACCCGCGGTCACCGCGATGAAGACCCCAGAACCGGCTTCTTGCGTGAAATGTAGTCAGTAGCTGAGTGCAAACTATGTGAAATATTTTATTTGAGTAGACGCATGTATACCTAAATGGAGCATAAATGAAAGGAAGCCTCAAGCCAGTGATCGCACGGGTTCGCGGCGACCGACGCAGCTTTTGTATGTATGAGAGTCTGCATGTATGAGCGTCTGCATGTATATGTTCGTACTGATGGTTTCGCTGTCGCTACGAGCGGGTTTTGGCGCCGTGCCGTGAACTTTAGGCCGCAAAAAATGAGAATTTGTGAGTACACAAAAATCATTGTTGCGCGGACGCTATCAGAGCAGTTCCAATTTTTTTTTGTTACAACTGCGACTTCGGTGCGCCTATGGCAATTTGTAATGTCCCGTCCCGACAATTCACGTTTTTTTTTTCGTTTTTTTTTCAGTCAAAATTAATGTATGTTTCAATGTCATTTGACATGTTGCTTCGCACTGCTATAGATCGGTCTTCTATGCGAGCAATTGCCGCTGCTCCTATTATTTCAGTATGTTCGTTTGGTGGTCACACAAAGCGTGAGAAAATGCGATGCCTTTTTTATTATGTTGATTAATTATCATTCCCTTTGCATTCCACTGAAGTCGCCGCTCTCTGCCATCAACATATTCATAGACCGAAGCTTCACCACATCGAGATTGCTGATGGAAGGAGAAGTGGTCTACGAGGCGATGTAGTAGTATACAACGCCAAGGAAACGAATGAAAATACAGTAACGTTCGCCGGACTTGTTGTGCAAACGTCGATGTGAACAAGGACCGACCTGAACTTGAAATAGCGGTGAAAGAAAGAGAAGTTATTGCAGCAACCTGTAAAGAGTGAAACAACACGTAAAGAGTGAAATGTAAAATTTTAATGCCCAGCATTTTTTGGCGAGCTGCCCAGCAATTAGGGAAGTACGTCGAGTCTAACGACAACAGCGCGGCATTTCTTCCACATAAATAAATAAGGCTCCAAAAAAAAGATGCATGGGGTTCGACAGGCCAAACTTGAGTTTGAGAGCGGCACAAGTAAATTTGGGATTTTTAGCACGTAGCGTTTGCGCCATGAGAATGTACGATTGACTGAAATAATGTTATTGCCAACATAAATGCAGCACACATCAGCCGCAGCATTTGACTCGCTCGCTATGTACATCCACCAGCAAATGTCGCGTATAGGTTATGAAGGTGAAAGCCTTCGATGCCTCATCAAAAGCGAAGGTTGACCGTCGGCATCCCGCCTCGTAGGCGTCGCACGAGTAGCGCAAAAAAATCACCATCACGTGATCACGTCACCATATGTCGTCATCATGACGCCACAGATTGTCCAAATTTGTGAAGACGTCATGACGTCGCCATGACGCCACATAATGCGATGTCACATGATAACGTGTTCACATGACATGGTCGCTTTGCACAGCCTCCATGATCGGTGGGCCGATCCCGGAGGTAGTGCAAAACCTCGTTAGGTGCACAAAGTTTTTTGGAGCGGGGCGGGGAAAATCAATACATTGAGTGACAAGAAGGAGAAGAAGGTGGCTTTCGCCTTCTGGTCATCTTGGGGGAATGCACACGGAACCTTGCGAATTTTAAAATAAAACGTATCTAAACAATCACTCAAGTGTCTGCAGCCCATATTGTAGACGCTGAGCACGGGGCCGACGATCAAGAGGTCGCACAGGAACGTTCTGAGATGGTATCGCAGGATGCAAAAGGCAGGGCCTTTTCCATACTGCGGTAGATAAGCACCATTAGCCGGCGGGAAGCTCGCGCGGACGATCGTCGCAGCGCGCAGTTTCTGCTACTGAACATCACAGCCCCGACGCAGTAGCGAAAACCGTCGTCGCGGAAGTGCTTGTTCTATACATGACTCGTCGCCGATCGCTGCTTGCCGCTTCTTAGCACCACAACCCACTCTTCAAGCAGTTTCTTGTCCCACGGGCATCGGGGCAGGCTTATACCGGACTTCGTTGCGTACATCCGGCACTATGGCACCGAGCAGTAACAGCAGCTTGTTCATCGCTTTCGGAGGCAGCCACCCCTGTTACAATGGGTTCAGTTGGGTTCAAAATGCGAGAAAACCTCGGTATCCGTACCGACCGCAGCGCAGGTGGAGCTTGAAACTCATTTACAAAGCACGCGGCAGCGCTCCGCAAGCAGCCGACGCGGCCGCCGAGACCGCGTGATCTTGCCAAGCACGTCACGCCGACGGTGGCGCCGGCGTTTCCAGTGGTGGCCCTCGAGGCTAATAGTGGATGCAAAGCCCCCCTGTGATGTTCTGTCCATTCCTTAAACAGCCCAAGTATTTGGACAGAATAGTTTGCGAGGTACATGCAACATCACCCTGACTGGACAGCGACGGGCACTTTTATGTCTCGCTGTGCAGACATGAAAGTCAAGCTACTTACAAGGTGGTTCCTGACAGAGCACTAGCCTGCTAAGTGGCAAATCAAGGGACGTTTCCTTTTCGTGACGTTTTGGGGGCTAGGAAGGTCACATGTCATTTTAAGCTAGATGTCTCATGGTAAACAAACACTGTGGGGGAAGCTTAGGCATGCGTGTGCTACTGGTTATATATTTGAAAAACTGCATTTATGCCACTGAACCATAAGTAAGGTGATTCTGTTGTGGTTCACAATGGGGGGAGGTCCACAACATTGCCTATCAATCCAATTTTGCTAGTACAAGGCAATAACCATTTCATCAAAGCATCAAAGTCACAAAATTTTGGCTGTCAGTGGTTTTTTCAAGAGGGCTGATATACTCGCAAGACATTAAATGACCACATGTGGTTTCAGAACACCAACTCCAGGGCACTCATGAAAGTTTTGCTGGTGCTAAATTTTTTTGATGTTGTGATCAAAACAATAAGAGTGCAACTTACTTTTCCGTTATAAAAGAAAGCCTTCTCCTTCAGCAGAAGTGGCAAGAGCTCCAGAACTCCTACTACAGGGTGATCTGTGTACGAGATAGAAGCCGACAATAAAGCATAAGTGCTGGAATGCATTATCTAAAAAGAAGGAAGTTATTTCAGTGAATGAATGAATTTACAACACGTGCACTTCTTGGCATCTCCTCTCAGCGTGACAAGTTCCTCTTCAATACAAGAGGCGTACTTCCTTGGAAGCTGGCGGGACTTTGCGAGTTGGAAACACTTTTCCCCATAGGTGTTTAAGAAGGCTAGCAGTTTCTTTTCCAAACTTATTCCTGTGGTGTCCAAGAATTCTTGATGGAGCTATTAGGAAAACACATGACAGGTACTCATCAATGCATAAAACATAATAAATGCGAAGCATTTCTTAGCGAACTTCGGCGACTTTGAGCGTATCTATCTATCTATCTATCTATCTATCTATCTATCTATCTATCTATCTATCTATCTATCTATCTATCTATCTATCTATCTATCTATCTATCTAGCTATCTAGCCGCCTACGACTTTGTGCTCTCCTGGACATATCGTTAATGGTAAATGGCTGGTCATATAATGAAAATCATGAATAACTTGTCATGAAAAGTATGATTTACATGCCACGCTCATGGCGCGCTCGCGGCCGTTTCGTTAGCTTGATATACATAAAATTTGGTATTGAGTGACATGACTGTATGACGAACATAAATGACAAGTGGTAATATGGAAATCCTGACTTGTCATATGCGACATGACTTAGAGGCCACGCTCATGGCATGCTCGCGGCCGTTTCGTTAGCTTGATATACACCAAATTTGGTATATCGCGACGTGACTGTATGACGATCATAAATGACAAGCCGTGATATGGAAATCATGACATGTCATGAGCGACATGACTTGCATTCCACGCTCAAGGCGCGCTCAAGGCCGTTTCGTTAGCTTGATATACACCAAATTTGGTATTGAGTGACATGACTATATGACGAACATAAATGACAAGTCGTAATATGGAAATCATGACTTGTCATGAGCGACATGACTTGCATTCCACGCTCATGGCGCGCTCGCGGCCGTTTCGTTAGCTTGATATACACCAAATTTGGTATTGAGTGACATGACTGTATGACGAACATAAATGACAAGTGGTAATATGGAAATCATGACTTGTCATGTGCGACATGACTTGCATGCCACGCTCACGGCGCGCTCGCGGCTGTTTCGTTAGCTTGAGATACGCCAAATTTGGTATTCAGTGACATGACTGTAAGGCGAACATAAATGACAGGTGGTAATATGGAAATCATGACTTCATGAGCGACATGACTTGCATTCCACGCTCATGGCGCGCTCGCAGCCGTTTCGTTAGCTTGATATACACCAAACTTGGTATTGAGTGACATGACTGTATGACGAACATAAATGACAAGTGATAATATGGAAATCATGACTTGTCATGTGCGACATGACTTGCATGCCACGCTCATGGTGTGCTCGCGGCCGTTTCGTTAGCTTGATATACAGCAAATTTGGTATTGAGTGTCATGACTGTATAACGAACATAAGTGGCAGGTGGTAACATGAAAATCTTGGCATGCATGTCATCTACAATGCCATTTACATGCCACGCTCATGGTGCGCTTGCGTCCAGTTCGCTAGCTTGACATACACCAAAATTGGTATGTCGCGACGTGACTGTATGACGAACACAAATGACAGGTCGTAACATGTAAAACATGACATGCAAATTATGTAAAGCATGATTTGCTCCTTCCTGGCTGCTTCGCATTGCTTCGATTCTCGCAGTGCGTGGTATCTGCCGGCTTTTTCACTCATCATGTAATCAAATAAACTGTTCATAAGCTTGACAAACATGAAACCTAATGTACTGTTCTCGTTATACTGAAGTGTTCTGGATATATATCTTGTTTGCCCTATTGTTGCATAGTGTGTTTCAGAAGCAGGGAAGGATGAGAAGTAGGAGTGTGCGCTGCATCGCATGAGAGCTAGGCAGAATTAACATGTTCATGAGCCGGCTCTGCTTTTGTCTAACAAGCCTGTGCCTGTGGAGACATATGCTGACTAGTGGATGAAGGGAGCTACTGTTAGAGCATGCCTTTGTCTCAATGGATAACCTGTTTATTAAGTGAAGTAATTCCAAGTGTTAACGTTATAATGGCCAATGATTCCAAATGTAGCACCACTGCAGTGATGCCACAAAAATAAGCATCAGAAATGATTGAAGACATCATGTCGACTGCTCAGAAACACGCCAGTACGACTTATCAACGACTACCATATCAACTATGCATTAATCAGGCATTACTGTATGGTGGTTAAACAGCCAACAGCAATGCTCACTTGCATTTTTCAAAGCCTCGAACAACCACATACACATTTTGGGAGGCAAAGGCATGATATGAACATCGCATAAGCGCTGGCCGGAAGTGGGAGAAGTAAGAGGAATGTTTCTTACAGAAGTTGGCCAAGGCAACAATATGAAGATACTGTAGACAGCATAACACAGCTTGCTCGTCTCTGTGCTTTTCTGGACTTTTCGCTGCAGTTGAGGGGTCTATCGCCCCGTACATTGCGGTGATGGAAGTACAACCTCACGAGGTGACGTCCGATTCCGGCTCGACCGCGGCCACTGCCTCGAGGAAGCGAGGAAATACATCCAGCGAGAGCGATGACACCGAGCTGTACTCCGCATCGGGCGACGAGTCCTCGGAAGATGGTTTTCAACCCGTCCTGTACCGAAAGACCAAACGACGGATCATCAACGCGTCGCCGGTGTCAAGTACGGCCACCGTGAAAACGGTGCCCCAGAGATGGCCTCATTCCATCCTGTTCGTGCCGCAGAACGCTACTGACAGTCTACGTTTTCTGAACAGGCAAGCGCTCTCCGTGTATCTTGAGAACACTGTGCCGAACGAGGTCAAAGAGGTACGGCTGAACGCGAGAAGAAACATCGTGGCTGTCGATGTGCTGCACCCGAGTGCGCTGAGAACGCTGCAGCAAGTTACACAACTGGGAAACATCGCAGTCAGGTCCATCATACCAGCCGATGGAGCTGCCACAGCAGGAGTCATTTACGATATTGACACTGAAATCCCTAACGCAGACCTTCCAGTGCTTATAAAACCAGCGAGTCAAGACAACGTCATTGTGAACGTCGGCCGCCTTGGTAACACACGCTGTGTGAGAGTAACTTTCAAAGGTGACTGCCTCCCCACCTACGTGAAGGTTGGCCATTTTCGTCACCAAGTTCGACCGTTTATTCCTAAACCTGTACAATGTTTCAACTGCCAGAAGATCGGCCATGTGAAGGGTGTTTGCAGGAACTCCGCAGTGTGCCCCCGTTGCGCGGAACCGCACTCGGAAGACAACTGTAGTGCAACCACACTGAAGTGCCCTAGCTGTCAAGGTGCCCACAGCGCTTCTTCCGAAAGACTGTCCGCGCATAAAGAAAGAGTTTTCTATTCTTAAGCAAATGGTACGAGACAGCTCAACCCACAAGGAAGCCGCTGAGAAAGCCCGGCGAAGACGACGTCGCCGTCGAAGGTCTTCACGACGGACAACAACAACTTCAAGAAGTAAGTCGACTCATCCGGTAACACCGCCTGCTGCAGTTTCTACCACGGCAAATGCAGACGTGGAAAAAGAGAAAAGGGGCAGATCACTCTCTACCCAAGAATGGCCGCCTCTTACGCGCGCACGACGTGTAGAAGAGCCACAGCAGAAACCGCCTTCATCAGAGCAAGCTGCTGCAATACAGGACTTACGGAACACAGATCAGCAAGTGATAGCTCTTCTGCGCCCCGTAATTAACGCCATTCGGGTGTTGTTAAGCAACATGCACACACCGTCAGCCAGAAGTGCACTCCAAGTACTGGACGCTCTGAGTCCAGTACTGGCAGCTCTTGAGTAGATAATGGCTCACCAGCCACTGTCTTTCAGGGAAGAGGTCCGAAAGGCAGCGATTCTTCAATGGAATGCCCGGGGACTGAGATCACGCATCGCCGATTTCCGCCGGTTCGTGTACACCAATATGTTCCCTATCATTGTCATCTGCGAGCCGAATTTGCCGAACGCAATCAGACTCTCTGGTTATGAATCATTCATGTCCTCCACAACTGCTGACAACAGCAAAGTTCTGATGTTTATTCGCCGCGACCTCACCTACATTCAGCAACCGGTTGTCACCTCATGACGACAATCAATACATATGTTTAACAGTGAAGAAGAGAATTACCATCACGGTTGTTGGCGCCTACCTATCTCCGTCAAGCCAATTTGACCATAAAAGACTACAAGGTATCCTGTCATCATCTCCTCACCCGTGCGTTATAATCGGCGACTTCAATGCTCATCATACCCTCTGGGGAAGCTCGAAGACCAATGCCAAAGGCAGAAAGTTAGTGTCCTTCGCCTCCGACAATGAACTTTTCTTGCTAAATGACGGCAGTCCAACGTTTCTGCGTGGTTCAAAGTATAGCAGCTGTCTTGACTTGGCCTTTGTCTCACGAGGCCTCGTCAGGCGTGCTGAGTGGTTCCCGGACATAGAAACACATGGGAGTGACCACATTCCCACATATGTGAAAATTGAAGGATTGTCCCCTTCTAAGGTACGCGACAGCGTTCAAAGAGTGGAGTGGACGAAATTTCAGTCTCGCATAGAAGAGCAATGTCAAGCAAATAGACCCCTTGACTTAGAGGAGATAATCAAGAGCACGATACACGATGCTACATGTACTCTCGCATGCTCTTCCAAAGTAACGGAATTTGACATCGAGTTAGAACGACTTCGAGCAATCCGACGGCGTGCTGAACGAAGATACCGACGCACGGAAGCAATGGAAGACTTACGGATCGCTCGACGTCTACAGAAGAAGATTCAGCGCCGGATAGATAAACTCGAATCACAACGTTGGACTGCTTTCTGTGAGTCGCTTGACCCTCGTAAACCTCTAGCGCAATTGTGGAGGACGGTACGAGGACTGCGCACAAAACCCACTCAGCGGTACCCATTCAAGGCTCTCGCCCTTTCACAACAGAGACCAGATATTGACGTGGCCGAAGACTTTAGTACCAGATTATCTGGGCAACTCACAGTACCAAACAGCATCTTACCCTCGAGCAGCTGTCCACAACCACTGGATTGCCGCATGGATTTGCCTTTTTCCATCCATGAACTCAAAGCAGCACTAGCTTTGTGTGGACGCGCATCTACACCAGGGCCCGACAGAATTTCCTATAGAGCCCTGTGTCACCTGGGTGAACGCGCGAGGATCTTTCTCCTGGAGTTGTACAACAAATCTTGGCAAGATGGCACGCTCCCGACAAGCTGGAAGACTAGTCGCCTGGTTCCACTACTGAAGCCAGGCAAGTCACCGTTGGAGCTCTCATCCTACCGCCCGATCGCATTGGCCAGTTGTGTAGGCAAAGTTATGGAGAGGATGATCCTGGGACGCCTGGAGTGGTACTTGGAGTGCAACAACACCTACCCAGATGCCATGGCAGGATTTCGACGTGGTCGATCATCGATTGATAACGTGGTCGACCTGGTCACCTACGTACAACACGAGAAAAGCCGTAAGCGTATCTGCGCGTCTTTGTTCCTAGACGTGAAAGGGGCGTACGACAACGTTACGCATGAAGCAATCCTCACCGCTCTCGAAGAGGTAGGAGTAGGTGGTCGGATGTATCGGTGGATACGGAGTTATCTGTCAATGCGATCCTTCTTTGTGAGCATCGAAGACGGTCAAACCTCTCCACATTACAGCTACCGTGGCGTCCCCCCAGGGTGGCGTACTGAGCCCTGTGCTCTTCAATCTTGAAGGCTTGGAAATTTCGTCCGAGAAATGCGCCGTCGTGGCTTTTACGCGCAAACCTATGAATAATTACGACGTAATCATCAATGGTCAAACCGTACCGTACGTTCGATCGCACAAGTTTTTGGGCGTCATAATTGACAGGGATCTGTCATGGAGCCCCCCACGTCTCGTACATCAAAAAACGCCTGATTGGCATCTGTCATCTACTGAAGTTCTTCGCAGGGAAGACTTGGGGAATGTCACCCAGTGATATGCTACAGCTGTACAGGGTACTTTTTCTCGGCTTCCTGCGGTACAGCTTGCCTACATTGACCAACGCAAGCAGAACAAGCTTACGAACGTTACAAAGTGTTCAGGCCCAGGCACTGCGGATTTGCCTAGGCTTGCCTCCTAGTGCATCGACGGTGGCTTCTATAGCAATCGCCGGTGACCACCTCATCACGACACACATTGAAGTTGAAGCACTCAGGACACACATCAGGCATCTCGCTCGGACACCCCGCCACCACCTAGCATCTTTACCAGCAGACAGACCACGAGCGTCTTTTTGCCAAACGGTGACCACGTATCACGAGTCTTTACCAACATCCTTCACGCCCGCCGCGAGACCTTCGACTCCTCCGTGGTGCCTGACTCAGCCTAACATCAAGCTAACAATACCTGGTATCCGGAAAAAAAGTAGATATGTGGTCACCTGCTCTTAAGCAGCTCGCTCTACTCCTGTTATATGAGATGTACCAAGGCTGTATACACGTATACACCGACGGCTCCGTTTTGCAGAACAGCTCAACGGCATCTGTTGTGATAATAATAAAAATCCTAACAATCAAAGTCAAGACCTCCCACCTTACGACATCGACGGCAGCGGAGCTCACGGCGCTTCGTGCCGCATTACAATTCATTAGGGATGAACGGGCACAAAAATGGACTATTTTCAGTGATTACAAGGCGGCACTGCAATCCCTTCTGGGCACCTTTACGCCGCGGCCCGCACGAACAACTGGTGTTCGAAATTGCAGAAGAGACACACCATCTAACTGAGAAAGGACATGACCTTGCCTTTCAATGGCTTCCAAGTCATTGTGGTATTATCGGCAATGAACGGGCCGATCGAGCTGCCCGTTCTGCCCGTGCTGAAAACAATCGGATATCAATTCCACTCTCCAAAACTGACGCTGCACGGAAGCTCCGCATGCTTGCTCGCCGACGCACCACATCACAGTGGAACGAGCCACACTTCAAGCACGCACGATTATATACACTAGACCCAACGATGAGTCTTCAAGTTCCTCCAGGACTTCGCCGAGGTGACGCTACCATACTGTGCAGGTTATGGTTGGGTGTCGCATTTACCAATGCGTACGCGTTCCGCATAGGAATGGCCGACACCGCAGCCTGTGACCATTGCGGCAGTGACGAAACTATACAGCATATTCTGTGCGAATGCCCGCAATACCGTTTGCAGAGACAGTCGTTGTGCAAGGCACTCGATCAACTGGATGACCAGACTCTTTCGGAAGTCAGAATCCTGTGCCACAGACAGGACTCAACGTCGCATAAGAAGGCTGTGAAGGCGCTTCTGCGATTTCTGCGTTCAACCGGTCTCTCCAAACGACTCTAATCAGAACCTCCTACATCTGTGTGCATATGTGGGCATCCTCTTTTTTTTTAAATTTTTTTTCTCTCTCTCTATCCTCTTTCCGACCCCCCCTTTCCCCCGCCCCTGTACAGGGTAGCAAACCGGTTCTTCTACCAGGTTAACCTCCCTGTCCTTTTCCTTTATCTATTTCTCTCTCTCTCTAAAAATGTCAACCACAGAACAAAAAGTTGGGCTGCGCTTGTAACCTTCAGCATTCGCCTACAATTCTATATAGATCTTGGCAACAGGCATTTTGAAATTTTCAAGTGCATACAAGACACAGCTACACAAAATTAACCGCACTTACATGGCCTGGGCCGATCGTGCCCGTCAACTGAGGATATTTCAAAACCAGGGCTTTCGCCGAAGCCTCGTACAAGTCCTTTGGATATCTCGACAGAAAATCAATAACATACATTTTCTGGCTACTTAGACAAATTCTAAGTTTACACTTACAAGCTAGTTCTCATTAAATTATTGGCGATCGAGCTAACAATCCTTGATTTGAGGTGGCTGGGCACTTCCCTGTGTTTGACATCCATCACTTCAATGTGTAGATCCAAGGGTACTGAAGGCAGTGCATAATCTTTTTTAGCTGAAGTGGATGGCTGGCTCTGAGCAACACCAGGTGTCAACATCATGGTGGCTTGTGGAATAGGGCTTAAGTAGAAATAAAAAAGAAAACAGCCATGAACTCTTGCACGGCTGCAGTAGATGGCAAAATATCAAACCTGAATAATGAGCACGAAACAGTTTAATACCTTTGCTGCAGTAATGTGCAGTCCGCAGGTTCTTTTTCGTTCACAAGCTTAATCTTGTCCCCATTAGAAAATGTGAAGTCTTCCGAAGCATCTACATACTCATTAAAGCGAGTATTGCACACCTGTAAAAAATGTCTGCATTATATAACTACAGTGAAGCAGATTATCATAATAACAACAGTGTAATGTAAACAAAGCTTGCTGCACAATGATGAGCATTACATAGGAAACCCATGAACGGTTATACTCCCATGTGATCATGTAACTGACATCTTGTCGTAGGTCATATGTACATCCGTGAGCAAAGGTATACGCTCCATGCTTATAATACATTTTTACATAATAGCTTGTGTGATAGCTCCTTGTTCACAACGTTAACTAATGTCAACCTGAGTCCAACAGCCACGTTCTTCTAAGCTCTAAGAACTAGTGGTGTGCGAATAGTGAAATTTCATCTCGTATCGAAGAGTGCCTAACAGTGGCCAGACATATAGAATTGAATATCAAATACAAATGAATGTATTGATCACTGAAAGAAATAACAAAGAAATTAAATTTAATCATGTCCCCGTGCACATAACTCGGTGAGCGATTGCTACCGAAACACTACAAATCGCACTATGTGCTTCATCGTCATGAGTGCTCCGGGACCAAAAATGTGTGGGCGCCCGTTCACAGTGGCACTTTACTGCGCGCCGGAACAATAGGATTTTCCGAACGAGTAGTGCTATGCGGCAGTGGTGGGTGCACGACGTGAACAAATTTTCACTAAAGAAGGCAATCACCGAGAGTTCCGCGGTCCAAAGTCGGGACGTTTTACGGCGCTTGCGGCATCCGCGACCGAACTACGCAAGAAGTCCGTGTCTTCGTTTCGGAAGCGAAGTTGTGAAGAATTGACAATTTTTTAACGTGTTTAGTTTACGTGCGGCAATTACATAATCTCATTTGAAATAAACAATCCCTCGCTTTTGAACCGATATCGGTGAAAGATTTAGCGGTAGGCTTGCTGTAACGACGGTAGTTTTAGCCGGCCCAGCCTAAGCAATTTGTCGTGTTTTCGACATTCGTCTTGTCTAATTATTCGAACAGTCATTATTCGATTCGAACTCGAAACTCGAATATTCGCACACCCCTACCAGTGGCGTAGCCAGGGGGTGGCACACCGGGCCCGTGCCCCCCTCTCCTCCCCCGAAATTTCTTTTCGCGATGGCATACAGAGCCCAAAATGACAATCGACCCCATCTGCACTCGCCACCCCCCCTCCGAAAAAAATATCTGCCTACGACCCTGACCCCTACTCAGAACTATACAGCTGTACTCCACAGTTAGCCTTGGGTTGTTCGCATTTCATGTGTACTGCATGACTATCCCAGCATGTAAAGGCACATGCACAAGAACTTACATGCGGTCACACATACTGGAATCAGACGAGTGAAATACCAACCTTGCCACTGTCTTTCACAACTGCTTAATCTCTACGGGTATCAGTCGACACATAGTTCCCTCATTAAGCAATACTCGATCGTCAAATTCGTCCTCGTGGCATCACCTTATCAAAGTCTCGGTGTATACATCACATGACCTAACGGTTATTTCTATTTTAGCACAGAGCTTCATCACATGATAATCAAATGCGTAACATCTCACAAAAATGTTGACTGTACGCATGACGCTTGAAGTGGTCTAGCGCATAACGCGAAAGAAGAGACGGCCAAGCCGAGTGCACTCTCCTTTGTGCTGGCCGGCTCAGCCGTTTTTTTCTTTCACGTTACGCGCTGGACCACTTCAAGTACGACAAACACACTCGCCAAATCTTCAACACTTGTCTACACATAGCACTTGAGTTTACTGCATTTACCTAACTGTCGCATGAAATGCAACATGGACCGTCACGGCTAGCAAAGTCTACAGTAACTAAGCAAACACAAGACACGGTAGACAAAGAACGAAGTCATACCTCTATCCGACCGCTCCAAGGCACTGCGGAAGTCTGTTTTTGACAATAAGGAGTTTTCGAATAGCGTACGCAAAGCTTTGCGTTTGCGTTTGCCGCAACTGCGCATGCGTCATACGCTAACCTCTTGCGGGCCCCCGTTAAGTGACGGAAATAGCGGGCGACGGCAAGGAACGCAAAGCTTTGCGTACGCTATTCGAAAACTCCCTGATGCCCCGATCACATCGCACTTCTGACCACGGTCACCTTTCCTCGGTCGTTCCAAGTTGATAGGGTATCGATTGTGACAGCACTCGTTGGAGACGTTGGCGGCCCTCCTTCGCCTGGACGTTCCATAATTACCGACCGATGCAACCGAGACAATCGCGCAAACACGTGTAACGTTGATCCATCCGTCGAAACGCCGCGGGGCCGCGGCATGGCGATCATAACGACCATGGCCTCCGAGATGGCGGGCGCGCGGCGGGCTTTTTCTCCGGCCATCCCAATCGCACGAAGAGAGCGTATTTCCCGAGGTGGGCGTGGCTCGCTCTTTTCTCCGCACCGCGGCGCACATACTTGGGATCGGAAAAGCTGCCGCGCTGTTGGCGCAGCTTGAATGTGGCCGAGGAAAAAAATGGTTTTGCGCTTTTATTAAAGACGATAGTCTTTCTTGGGACACCTAAACGAAGAAATTTTGGTCTGTCTGTCTGTCTGTCCCTCTGTTTGTCGGCACGTCGCACGATTCAGCTAGCTGGCCAAAGTTTAACCCCTTGCCTTACGACCTCCAATCTTGACCGAAAAGCCTGTGTTCATACGGGTGAGCGTGGGCAATTAAAAATCAAATATTACGCATACCTGAGGCACAACATCAATACCTTAGTACTATTCACGGTGTTCCTTTAAAACAAAATCTATGGATACGTAATTATAAAGATCCTAGTGTTTATTACGCGGCGCTGAAAATGCGCCGCTGTGTACAAAACAAGTCTCCGCCCAGTGATTTAACTTCCACGCTGTGGTGCTGCCACCTGGCAGCAGCATAGTTCAACACAAGCCAATGTTCCCCGGTAGCGCTCTAGATGGCGTCCTCTTCTGTTTTATCAATGCCAGCCAGATGCGGCTGATTCATCGTAGAAGAGCGCTGTCTCAGGCAAGGCAAAACATATATGACTGCTTGATGAAATACGACCCACTCTACAAGACATGATCAGAGTAACGCGGAGAAAAGACCGACGACCAAATTTCAGCGGAGAAACGCCGGCGTCCGTCTAAGCGTGCCCGGAAAACGTCCGAAAAACGAGCCCAGCGGCTAGCCCAGCTATTAAATTGTGGTACTCATGCCGCTCATGCAGTGCAGTCGGCACAAGACTATCGTCTTTCGACGACATTTGCAGCGAAGCACGCAGATACGCGGCCAATTTTTAACCTCGCGCTCATTTCGAAATGTCTCGTCAAGGTGTACGAGAGGACAAGTCAATGCCGGGGCCTATCGATTCTCAAATGGGCTTTTTTTTAAATGCGAGGCATTTCTTAGCGAACTTCGGCGACTTTGAGCGTATCTATCTATCTAGCTATCTAGCCGCCTACGACTTTGTGCTCTCCTGGCCGTATCGTTAATGGGATTTATACCAAATTTGGTATGGCATAACATGACCGTAATTTGCGGGCTGTATAGTATGGGGGGCGCTAGCGAAGGAGAAGAAAAAAAAAAGAACGATGATTAGACTGGGCGTGATGACGCCCGGGGCTCGCGCTCGCCCTGCCGCTAAAGACCGATCAGTCTTTGCCGGGCCTTCGTAAATTAAACGCGTTTTTCTTGTCGCCTACGTGTTCTCTGGGGGGCTTCGGCCGACCACTGGCCCCGAGCCCACAATAGATATGTTGATAATGTTGTAAGCTAGATTTAAGGCCTGCGACGGAAGCAGTCCGTTTAGAAGCAGTATCGCAAAAAAGCAGGTATCAGTGCCTGCTTCCTTTGTGCATAATTTCCTTCGGTGTAACAACATATAGCGAAATGAAAACACACGTACAGCAGCACTCAAATTTTCCATTAGGAACACTTTGTTTATATTTCCTTTATTAACAACTTGCAGGCACTTCCTTCTATACGGAATGCTTTGCAGGCATTGTATAACAGGTGAATGCCGTCACAGCAGCGTAAAGAAGTAAAAAAGTGACATCGGCATAAAGGAAGCATTATCCGCACAGAGTGAAGTGGCAGAGTGTGACCTTCATGCAGTCGATATACATCGTAAAACTGAAGCGAAAACTAAGATCATGAAACAATCACGCACGCAAACCTGCTGGTAAACACTGCGCAGCGGTCATTGCACTGCAATGCATGCGAGGAAATTAAATAAAACAAAAAATGCAAACACGTAAGAAAAGCATTATTCGCATCAGACAGCTCAGTGCTGTATGAATGCAATACCATAAGTACAACTAAAATGTTAACTAAAAATAGGAACTATGCACAGAACAAGCACAACGAATCTACGCAGTAAATACTGCACGAAGATTACGGCACCTCAAAGAAAGAAAAAAAAAAAAACTTGCGCTCGCTGTAATCCCGCGCACTCTGCTTTCTGGCCGCGGTCTCCGCTGCCGCCGGATGGATGGATGGATGCTATGAGCGTCCCCTTTATAACGGGGCGGTGACATGTCTGCCACCAGGCTCGAAAAAAAAAACTTTCTTTTTATGTTGGCCTAATGCCTTATCTACATTGATTAAATCTATGTTATTACAGCAAGGAAATATATAAGTTCACGGTCCATCTCTCTGCTTCTTAAGGCAGAATGACCTTATTTTTCCCCATTCTTCATTTTTGTCCTTTATCTCTACTTTTCTGCCACCAATACTCTAACCGTCTCTTACTTATTTCTATCGCGGACGTGTTTCCTTTCCATTCCGGAATCCCAAGTGAGTGCGCCATCTCGCGGTAGCCGGGCGCGCGACGCGATGTACGTTTTTTTGCTGGGGAGCGCGGCGATTGGGACGGCCGGAGAGAAATCCGCCGTGCGCCCGCCATCTCGGAGGCCATGACAACGACGACTCTCTTTTTGCACGCTAGTCGGTAGGGGAGAAAACGGCGCTGCGGACGTCGGCGCGGTAAATGGTGCAGCCGTCCATTTCGGTGTGATTTTTTGTTTTTTTTATAACGGGTGTTTCTTATGAATTCCTCAGGAAAACAGGGCTGGCACCAGAATTTTTCAATAGAAGGATTTGGGGGGGGGGGGGGGGGGGGGTGCACTCACGACATATTAGTTGGGTAACGGGGACTGGGAAGCGGAGAACTTATCCGTTTCGTTTTTGAATATTTGCACCTAAGGAGGGGGGAAGGAAGGCGGAAATATTGAAAGAGTTGCTGTCCAAAGCTATGCACAGGGGATATCACTCATCAATGTAACCTTTGTTTATTCGGCGCGCCATCTGACAGTGCGCAGTTAATCCTTGCATAAGAATACCCTCAACCCTTCTCCTTTACGAAAACGGAAAACGCTATTTTCTCACATTGTAAGACATGTTTCGCGATAAAAATTATTTTGAAAAGCATTGCGTGGTGTCATACTGAGACCTCTCTTTACACCATTCATGTCCCATTTCGTTCCCTGACGACATCATACTTTAGATGCGGTCGCACCTTCCCCCTTTACACGTCAAAAGCGGACGTCGGTGTTCACGTACGCAAGTAGTAACGCTGACAAACCCGCCGCATAGGCAGGTAGTACCGTCTGCTACCACTGACATTTACGACCTCTGGTCTAGTTCTGAGGTAGTAAAAAGAACGAAATATGTAGTAACGGGGTCATAGAGGTAGTAACGGGTCCGAGGGGTCAACTATGTTTTTTTTGTAGTACATACGTAGATATTCAGTGCCATTAGCAAAAAAAAAAAGAACGCGCACAACCCAATTTCAAGGTAAATGAGAGATCTCTAGTACATATCGACAAGTGGATGTGTAGCACAATTGCACACTGGCGGGGAGAGCTATAGTACAATGTTGAAATGACAGGAAGGCCTTTATTCTAGTACCCGGTGCACACGTGGTGTTCAAAACGCTTTACTGCAGACGCTTAGTTTTTTCGATATAGAAACATCTCACTACACGTCCACAAGGAAGCGTATTTCTTAATCGAATGACCTCGACCACGAACCAGTAGAACGAACGATCCCTTCCATTCATCAATCGTACGCACCTCTCCCGTGTTTCGTTTCTTCAGTATTCTCCACTCACCGCCAAGCTTACTTTGGGGTGTGACACTTCGCAAGTATTTTTTTTTTGAATACATTCATGCGGCCGTACCATGTGCACTGAAATGTGGGAAGGTGGGTGCATGTAAAACAATAAATGCACTCTGTGAACCAGAGTTTATGGTAGAAAAAATGTTAGGCGCCGCTTTGTAATGCCAAACACCAATGAGCAGTGGAGCTGAGGGCAAGCCTCAGCAAGGCTGGGCAAAGCTAGACAATGAAGAGCGTTGATTTGCAAAGTTTAATCAAAGCAAATCAATGTTCTTCGCCTCTCTCGCCTCACTCATTCATTGCCTCGGCAGTTGACTGGTTTAGTAGGCTTCACGCTGACCCTTTCCCTCAACCCATTCTCTCACCATCACGTTTTGCCATTTGTTGACACAACAGTGCTCCAACAGTGATTTGCGACTGAAGACAAGGCAACAACAGCATGGAAAACGAGCGGCGGCGACGAATGCGGCTGAAGCGGAGATCAAACGAGCCGGCTCATCTCTCCGAGGCGCATGCGATAAGATCCACCCCCCCACCCGTTAGACCGGCCGTGGAATGCCCAAGCAGAGTGGAAACGCCCCACTCGTCTTTAACGAGCGTGATTAGACGCGAGGGGGGGGGAGGTGTCGCTCCCTGTGGTTTCACCCGCGTGGTCGGCGCTGGCGCGCTCGTTATCTCGCTATCTCGGTAGCCGACAGCGGGCGGCTGGCATACCTTTCTGCGTGCTGCACTCTCAACGCGAACAGAATGTGCGAATAGTGTCCCTGGAGCGGCCGTACTCTCTTAAACCGAGCGTTTTGTGGATTTGCGGGAGATCGGAACCAAAATAGTTTACTGCCGGCCGTCACTTCGTATAACATTACAATTTGTTGCTATCGCATTCATTGCTTCACCCTTGCGGTGAAAATGTGACTTTTTTTCTTGTGTGGAATATTATAATGAACAATTTAAATATGATGACGCACGACACTTTTTTATCCAGGAACTGTGAAATCGACTGGAAGTAATGGTCGTGAACGCAAATTCCTTGGCGACACACGAAGTTATCGACAGCATATTAAATAGAGGCAACTGAAAGATACGTGCGGAATCCTGATCTCGAGCCTCTACGCGCGCATTCATTTCGTGACTTTCACTTGCGCATGCTACCTGGTGAGTAGCTTTGAGAATATGCCTGAACAATGCCGTAACTACATGGGTACATCCTTCATTTTTATTTGTAAATAACTCATGAAGCAACCACGGCACGGCACCAAATTTGGCATATCCACGCAGCGAGATTTTCCTTCTTGTGACACTACTGCGAACTCATAATCGTATTGAGCATGCTTAATGTCAAATACACGTCGAATTCCTCTCTCAATCATGTCAAACTTATCACATGCTTTGCGAGCTGATTGAATTGTTTCCCGGCGAAACTCCCTAGTTTGGTCACTCAGTTTAATTCGCTGTCGTCCTTGGTTGCGTTCCTCATGCCTTGGTTTCGATTGCTTAGCTCTTGTTGACCACGAATTATCTGTCCTACGTACTCTGTGACCTGTATTCACTCGTTAGTTCTCTACCCTATTATTCGTTGTTCCTTGAACCCATTCTGGCCGTCTTCCGGTCTTTTATTATTACGCCTGTCATTTTCCGTTTGATTTCATCCTGTGTGGTCCGTAACTTTTTCTCGGGTTTCTCGGAAACCGTCCAAGTTTCAGCCCCATATGGCAGAACTGGAAGTATGGAGTACTAGAAAACTTTTCCCTTCAGGAAGACAGGCAGCTTTCCTGTCACGATTTGGGAATGCTTACAGTATGCGCTAAAGTCTATTCATATTCTTTGAATTTCCCTGTCATGAGTAGGCTCCACGGCTAGTAATTAACCTTGGTGTAGATAACCTTGTACTGATTCCGAAGGTTGGTTTGGAAGTTGGAAAATATTTCTTTTTCGCCAGGCTATTTAGCATTAGCTTTGTCTTCGGCATGCGCTCATATAGGCATACTTTATTATTTTCTCTGTTTAGTTCTTCAATAATTTTTGAGATTCTCGCCATCATCGCTGAAGTGCCCTTTGTCATCCGTAAATCGTACGTTACTGTTCATCTGTATTTGTATTGGCCACTAGAAGTTCAAGTGGTGCCGTCTAGCGGGAGGCCGGGAGACGTTAAGAAGCGGGCTCTTTCGATGGTCGCGGTGGCGCATCTATACCACGCACTCTTCGTACACGCGTCTGTGTTCGCGTCTTGCTTGCCTAGAGCCTTCACGTGAATGACGAAAACGGCAGCAGGGATAATGTTTCAGGCAAGGAAAGACACTGTATGTTTGTGGGGACAATCCTCAACTACGCCCGCATTCTGTTGTATGATCTTTGAGAGTGGTGATACAGGTTGCGTTGTTGTGTGCACTCCGCTCGAGCATGCGGGTTCGATTCCTTGTTCCCAGCGGCCGCATTCAAATGCGGCAAAATGCAATAACGCCCGTCCGCTAGCAGATATATGCCATCAAGCAACATCAGGTGGTCAAAATTAATTCTGCCGTGTGCCGCGAAAATCCCATCGCTGTTTTGACACGTAGTGCATCATATTAAGGCGAAAGCCTTTAATGTCTCATACTCGCGTTCCGTCTGTCCCTCCGTCCGTGCCCTGGAAGGGTGCCAGTTGTGGCTTCTCTCCTTCACACTGCCTGATAAATCACGTGATTGGCTCAGAGAGTGTACAAAAATAAATTAAGAAAATCTAATGAAATAAAAAATAAAATGAGAAAAAGAAAAGAAAGAGAAAAAAAGTGCAAAGAAAGACATGGAATTGTCAGTCGACTGGCCACAAGATTACGCCGAACACACCTGGAATTTACAAAGTGTCCTTCAATTTTTTTCCCCTTTTATTAATTTGTGTTCTTCTCGTGCGATTCCTTTAAGAGATATGCTGGTTTCGCATCCACATGTTTTTTGTGAATCGGATGCAGCCACTTCTCTGCATAAAGCATTTTCGGCGGTATGTCAAACGCGATATCGGCGCGGAGCCGCGAAAACGAATGTCGTGTCGAGTCTCGCGACATATTTCGAAAGGACTCACTTGAGAATACTGCCACAGCTGTTGTGTCAATTTTTTTTCTGCACTCGCTCGCTCACTTCGTTGTTTAGTTTCACATCTTTCTCTCAATAGTTTTAGTGCTTGATATCAGGGCAAGAACAAGTTGATGTTCATTGCTGAATCTTCTTGCTGTAGGCTTCCCTCTTCATGAAGCGTCATAGCAACAGTGCTGTCCGACTAGTTTCCGCCCGTTAGATAACCAGCTCATAAATTATCTTTGCTTGAAGCAGCATTACCCTTGAGCGGCATGTGACAAGG
>JALIZH010020808.1:0-30549 GCA_030522465.1 Rhipicephalus appendiculatus | reverse complement strand
GTTGGTATGCGTCATCATTCCCGACAGCTGTCATTTCCGACTAGAGGTGTGCACGGGCTCCGGGTAGCCCGAAAGCCCGAGCCCGGCCCGGCCCGCGGGCCGGGCTCGGAGTATGCCGACGTCTTCCCATCTCGGGCCCGGGCCGGGCTCGGGCTACTCATCTCGGGCATCGGGTGGGCCGGGCCAGGTCTAAAGCCCGTATCAAACCGAAAATAGAGACGTTGTGCCGGAATTGTTTTCTAGCACTTAGCGATGAGCACACAAGATCACCTTTGTGATTATTCATCCATGCAATCATCCTCCTGTCCTGCATCAAAGATACTAGACTTCTGGAAGAACAAAGAGTCTAATTATTCCAAGCTTGCTATGCTGGCGAAAAACATATTTGCGATTCCGGCTACCCGTGTGAGCAGCGAACGCAGTTCGACGGGATGTGTGATGCAGGAGCGCCGCAGTTCCCTGAAGTCCGAATCACTACACAGCTTGTTATTTTTACACAACTTGTAATCTATATGGATACACACTAACATGTGTCGTTTGCATGTGTTTAATTTTTATATGTTGAATAAAATGCCCCATGATCAAAAAGTGATATCTTGTCTCCGCAGCAAACTTTCATAGTGTCGGGCCGGACCGGGCCCGCGTTTGTGTTTTTTGTACGTCGGGCCGGGCCGGACGGGCTCGAAGCCCTTTAGGGTCGGGCTCGGGCGGGCCTGCGACGCAGTCATTGGGCCCAGGCCGGGCTCGGGCTTGAAAATCAGGCCCGTGCACAGCTCTATTTCCGACACGTCCCCCTGAATCAAATTCGACATCGTTGTGGCGGTCACCGAGTTTCCTAATAATACACGAGTGGGAAATCTGGCGCTAGTCACGGTCTGTGGAAGCTGCAATGCGTGGCGCTTGAGCCAGCATGGGAATACCGGGTAGTGTGTACATGGATTTGTCTAAGCTTCCTTCTTTGGCTCCGTGTGGCCCGCAGCCGCTTTGTCACAATATGAAGTTCAGCTAACGTTTAGCAGTTCCACATCAACACTTTGACCATTTTAGGCTCGCCAGTTCAAATCGGGCCACGAAATTCACAATGATTCATTCTTTTACCCGAAAGAAACGCCAAAACAACAATAAACAAAGCCACTAGTGCGTTCCAAGCCGCAAGCACGAAGATGAGGCAAATCCATGTACTATACCCATAATTCCCATGGTGGCTGAACGATCGCAGCACCAGAGTTTCCTCTAGTAAACATTGTAGGAAACCCGATGTGGGCGGGTTTGTACAGTCTAACACGAATTCAAGGTTATCGCGCGAGCGTCGACCGGCCTGCATAGCGTCCCGTTCCGGAACAGTGAAAATCAAGATTTCGAATTCTTCTCTCCCTCGTTGGATGTTCCATGCTGCAACAATCACTGCCACGACGAACGATCGCCACCTTTTCTCTCTCCTTTAAGCTTTCAGTTTGTTGCGATGAAGCGTAGACTTGGTTGGCTTTTACTTCGCGGACGATAACAGAGTTGGTGACAAAGATCTGGTAAATCTGGTGCTTGGAACATTGCCTGCAATACGTTGCGCGCACTACCATCGCTGTCTGTTCTCTGAAGCAAAAAGAAAATTACAAAATTCAGGAGCTCTTCCCCAATCGGGGGAAATGGGGGTAGGCGAAGAAAGGCATGCCTGATGTACTGCTGCTCTTTGTTTCTTGCTTTTTTTTTCTTTCTAGGAAGCGGCCGTCCTCGAAAGGCTGTTTTCGGGCACAGTCGTCTTGTCTTTCATGTTCTTTCCAGCGTTCGTCAGCCTGTAGAACGGCCTAACGAAAGGACCATCACGCGATCATGGAAACGCGGGTTAGGAATTCTCAGTCGGAATTTTCCGGAAACATGCCATTCCTGATATCGGCCTTACACGTTGTCCAGTAGATCGCTTTTAGTCCACCGACACGAAATATTGCAATGAAGCGCCCACAGCAAGTGGACTGTTTCCCAATTGTTTTTTTTTTTTTCATCGTCGGTAAAACGCATTCATATGCTTCAGTTCAGTTCACATTGGGCAAGCACGGGTGGGCTTAGTGTTCAAGGCACTTGCGGGGGGACCATAGTTCAAACCCTCGCCCTGTAAAGAAAACTTATTTTGTTTTATTTATTACTTCTTTGGTGAGCACGCGTCAGCTTTTGGCGAATAGTCTTTTTTTTCTTTTTTTTCGAACACCACCAGCTACACAAGTCAGTCAATACAAGCTTCGCTTGAAAAGTGCCATCCTCGAACGGGAAGCCATGATACCTAGCCTCTCCTCAAAAGGGGATTCTGGGTCGTGGCTCTGTTCTTTTCCTTGGTCGGCGCTTGTGCGATAACCTTCAAATTGCGCTGTACTGTACTTGTTTTTATGCTGACGCATTGTCATTGTGGTGTGCTATTAAGGATTCCGGCGCATGTAGGTTGTCCCGCAGTCAGGGTCGTAGCCGGACATTTTTTTTTTTGGGGGGTTTGGACCCAGGTAAAGAAATGCTCGTGCATGCTTTGGTATGTGTGCGTGTATACACGGAACTTCAAGAAATGTACCCGATAATTCTAAAAAATAAGGAAAACTGAATATTTGCTTGATGCCTTCGTAATTGCTTTTTCTGTTCTGTTCTGTTTTAACTGGCTTGCTGTGTAGAGGCTGAGGTTTATATTACCTCGGCTACTTCATTTCTATAAATTCTGCAGCGAAAATAAATTAATTAATTGAAAAATTCAAATATCGTTACCCAAAAGCAATTAAAGAAAATAACATATGAATTCGTTTCAGAGTGCCTATGTATTTTTCTTCAGTTGCTTTTTCTGTTGCGGCAGATATCTTCAGATTGCTAGTGACATCAATTACAGCGCTAGCTAAAGAAATTAAATTAATTAACCTTTTAATTTGGGGGAGGCAGGTGGTCGGGTTGAGCCCTTACTGCGAAGAGCCCATTACCACTCTGAGGTTTCCAAAAAGCGGCCGCTGGTAATTTTAGCAGAGTGATCAAATCTGACCAATATCACTGGCAAAACCGAAACGCTGAAGAGCACAACTGCTTTATTCTTCCGAGACTCTCAGAACGAGCCAGCGTCGTAATATCAACCATCGGTCGACTTCGCTTTGCGTGTGTGTGGACTGCGCTTTCGATTATAGCACACATGGCACACGTACATTAACAAACGTAAAAAACTTAATTAAAGAATGTGCAAGCCAAGAAACACAACAATCAAAAGGAAACACTTAACCCTTTCAGACGCCACCTATGAAGAACTGTCTGTAAATGTGTCAAATCGATACAACGTTATTTCAAGGCACTCAATGTGCTATTGTAACAAAAATAATGTCCTTAGATGCCAATTTATATGTGTTACAGTGAATAATTGTAATTAAGTTGTAATTAAATATCTGTTTATTCTGAAGTCATTCATGCTCTGTTTTGGCATAAATTGAATGAAATCTCAGTCTAGAAATATAGTGCAAATTCATTTTTTGTTATGTCCATTTTGAGTATAGTAAAATTTTAGTTTTCACATCGCTCGCAGAAAGCGGCCCGTTGAATGACTCGTCGAACGCGATATTGCCTTCAGAAAAGTGATCAAATGCAAAAGTACACTGCAAAATGAAGTCAAATGAAGAAAAATTTATTAAGCAGGGGGTTTCATTCATCCATAGCTCGATATATCTTGCTCTTTCATAGCCCTCAGTTGATACAAATAGCAAAAACAAGTGGTGTACACAATTGTGTACACATAGCGTCTCAAAGGGTTAAACAGATAAGCGCGAACTATCAACTAAATGTTATTTGAAGAAACACGGCAACTTATACATGAAAAAGCTGATATCACCATCATGACGTCTTGAAGCATCTAACGCGACATAAAGGAAATCTTTTTTCCCGCAAGTACCACTGACGGGCTAATGCACGTGCCGCCGGCGCGCGCAATGTAAAAGGCTTTGAGAATCTCCCTTTCTGATCGATCTCCGAAGTGTGTCAGACAATTGGTCCGATTAAAGGGCCCCCAATAAGCCACCTCCGATTAACATTTAAACGCGCGCACTGAGTTCAGAATGACGTCACGATAATGACAAACGCGGCAGCGCTATACGAGCAGCGGGTGCGCCACATATTCCTAGAAACAATCCCTTGTCCTCGCCGGCCCTTTTGGTAATCCCCCCGTTGTGGTCGTGACGTCAACATTCGTGTCTTGTTCACGTCATCCACAAAAAAGAACCTGTTTGTCTGCTCGCAGGTACGCGCGCTCGCCCAATGGTGGTGGTTGTGGTTCGAAGAAGGAAAAGGCGCCTAATTTCTGCAGCCCGGTCGGTCGGGAGCACGGCGCAGCGCCTGCGGGATAGGGGGGATGGGATGACAGTGGATAGAAGAGAAAAGGTTAGGGGTGTAGTGGCGCAGAGGTCTCCAGCACGAACATCGCCCAATGCCTGGCGCGTCAGCACGGGATCCCCCCGCCCAGCCCTCTCCCCTTTACGCACGCCGCCGCCGCCCCCCGCCAGCGTGTGCGCAAGCCTTGCGGTAGCACATTCGGGGTGTGCATTAATTGGTCGTTATTTTTCCTGTCGCACAGCATGCGGGGCGACTATTCAGGCTTCATTACTCTGTGAGAAAACCGCGCTATGTGCGCGCACACATATATGCCAATTTTGGATTAAACATGGAAATCAAAGTGATCGCGCTCCTCTTGTTTTCATTCGTCTCTTCTTGTCCTTGTCTTGTTCGCGCTGCAATATTTCGTTGCTATGAACCAGTTTTTTTTTTTTTTTTTTGCAAGAGGCACCTGCGGACGCAAAACTCAGGGTTACTTAGGGTACGATGGTTGAAAGTTATAGCAAGAATGAAGTAACAGCTAAATTATGTTTCTGCAACTTTTATCTTTTTCATCGGTGTGACTTTAGAAGTCAAAAGCAATATCTGCCATGAATGGGTTGACTTGCCACCAAGACGGGCACGGCCCTGATTTCCCGAAACATACGAGAACTCAATACCTCGTGGACTAATGAATGTGAGCAGATAACGCGCAAACATTGGCGTAGCCAGGGGGAGGGGATTAGGAGGCTTCAACCCCACTCCAGAAATTTTTCATCGTCATGTGTGCGTATAAACATGCATACACAAGAAAGCGCACACGAACACACATAAAGACTGATTGTAAGACACGCACGCGAAAAAAATTTCTGGCTGTGCTCTATCAGACCGAAAAACATCCCTCAAACCTATGGACCAGTGTTTGCGGCACTGCGTCAATGCAATCACACGCTTGCTTGTGCTGGAATGTGAAAGCTGCAACGGCGACCACAGGGAGGCTATTGCCAAACTCATACGCAAAAATCTTAAGAAACTGCAATTTTCACTGCAGTTTTTAAAATGTACAACAAACCACTGCCACCCGCAACTACAGAGGCGTACAGGTGCTTTCTTTGAAACTTGGTTAATTATGATCTGTCTTTTATTTATTTTTTTAGACAAGTGATTTTTATCTGACTGCAGACATGAAAAACTCTGATAACAGTGTAATGAATACAGTAACGTTTCTTCCCTCTTCCTTGCCCCTCATTCAGTTCTGGACCCTTGATTGTGATAACAAAGTTATTTTCTGCTTTATAGATACCTTTTATAATTGTTAATCTTTTTCATTTTTTCTTGATAGCTGCCGCTGCTGATAATTCTTGCATATTCCTTTTGTTTTTTCTTGCTTGATCTGTTCATAATATTTTACCATTATATATATATATATATATATATATATATATATATATATATATATATATATATATATATATATATATATATATATATATATATATATATATATTGTTACGGGGAGACGACAGAAGGATGTACAGTGAAACCTCGGTGATACGATCACAGCTCATACGAATTTCGGGGTGATACGAACTTTTCTTTGGTCCCGGCCAAGGCCCATTGGCCTGCAATGTAATGGAGTACGGTTGTTGCGAACCGATTTTCACCACGCGACGTTTGATACGAACGTACGCTACCTCCCAGGTACGAATAGGTGCTTTCCGCGCTGTCGTGGAAGACGCGCTAAGCACACGCGAGCGCGGAAACGCAAGCGCGGGCATGCGCGCCGCACCGTCAAATCGTCAGAATCACGGTGTAAGAAAAATTCTTACGGTCAGAACAAACATTCAGAGAAAATCACGGCATCCGAGATTGTGTGCGCGAATCTTTCAGTCTCTAATGTGCCTGCGTGTGCCTTCGCGTTTAGATTACAGATGGCATTGGCGCCATGCTTTCTTTTCTAACGCGTCGACGCAGGCTTCTGTCGTTGTACTGTGTTTACACGTGCCCAGCTCGTGCATGAGAGATCACATGAAAGGTGGACGAGGACCGAAAGAAGGCGATGATGGTCTTGGCGAAGGAGTCAGGCCTCACAACGTGAACATACGCGACTTTTGAGGTCACAGTTGTGCGGGCACGGCCGTAAATCTCCAAAAAAACATCCCCAACACTTCCGCGATAACAAAATCACAACATAGGACCGTGGTTGTGAAATTTTGTGGCAGGTATCTATCGTGTCAAAGCGCTTCTGCTGTTACTTTCGTCGCAGTACTCCGGTGTCATGCAATAAAGCATACAAAAATTTGGAAGGGGCTACTGCTGTCGCGGGTCACAACGCACCTGCTTCATTAAACACGCGCGTATGGGCCGTATATTTACGAGTGCTGGTATGATTGCCGACATCTCAAAACTTAACTGACAATCATTCAGAGTTCTTCCTGATGTTGCTGTGGCCTTGAAAAACAACAAATGAAGATGTACGCCAGCTTTCTGTTGCCGCATGCTAATTTTCCATGCTTTCTGGTGATACGAATTTCGGGTGATACGAATTTCGGATTATACGAATATTTTTGGTGGTCCCGTGAGATTCGTATCACCGAGGTTTCACTGTATTTACAATATTTACACAGTCACAGCAATCGGGGTAAGAACAACCAAGATGGCGAAAGCAGGAACTAACTATAGTCCTTCACTTCTTCGTCCAAGCGGCACATAACATTACCCTCCGGCGGCGAAAGCACCGACTCGGTGCAGCCGGAGAAAGGCGGTAGTGGGAATGGTCACTATACACATGCGTTGGCGGAGTCCGGTGTACGATAGGGCTTCAGACGGACAACGTGAACGATGTCGGTGCGGGGTTGAGTCGACGAGGACGAAGACATTTCATACGTGACATCGGTCACTTGGCGGCGCACACGGTATGGTCCGGTGTACGGGAACAGTAGCTTTTCAGAAAGCCCAACACGGCGTGCTGGAGACCACAGGAGGACAAGAGATCCAGGAAGAAAGTGGGCGTTTCGGTGACGGCTATCGTAACGAGATTGTTGGGCCGCTTGCGAGTCAGTTAGCCGAACGCGCGCAAGTTGGCGTGCATGGTCGGCGCGGGCTATAGGTGGTATTCACCTCCGAGCAACCCTGTACTGCCTGTACTCCCGCAGCATACCCGCACGGCATGCCGGGAAGGCACTACTTCCGGCCGCCATAACTACGGGACTACGGCCGTCTACACCGTGTTAGAGTGTACTAGAATATTTTGAGTGGCGCGACCGGCCGTCGTGGAGAGGGCCGCCGCGCGCGGAAAGTTGGCGGTGGCGCTGTAGTCAACCGCACTTGAACTTCGCCTCTCGCGCTTGCTTGGAGCCTTTCGCGCAGAGCGTTGTCGACACGCACAGAAATATGGCTCATGCTCGTGTAGTGTTCTGTCTTTGTTTCCGTTCGAAAACATACACGGTAAATTTCTAAATGAATGCATAGGGGTGAGTAAAATGCACTTTTATTCCCCCCGCCGACATTTGTACGCGCGATCATGTAGTTAGAGGTTCCTGTGCGCGACGTCACGTCAATTTTTACATAAAAAACGAGTTACGTGCAATTATAGCAGTAGAATGGAAAGTTGGGCAAGTTGGAAAGCTTTCATGATATATGCAGCGCTAAAAACGAAGACCAAGGAACAATAGTGCACAGAACGAGCGCTGTCTCGCAACTGAAAGATTTATTTCGTAGAACCGAAACGGGAAAACACTGCCTGTCATAGCGGGCATGCGCAAAGCAAGAAAGTAAAGCAAACCATTTCTTTTTCCCTTATTCTCCTTCTCCCACGTGCGCACCTTTTGATATTCAAACATGTCACTTGAGATTGCACGAGCCAAGTAGATAAGCAAACTCTTTGTCCGTCAAGAAAATAGACGGCTGGCTCACGCATGCGTCCCCCCGTTCTCTTAATCTGAAAGGCTTCGATTACTTCACGGGTTTCTTTGCTACTGTGCCTAGAAAGCACCTCCGCATCTACGAACACCGGTGAGCAGCCACACGTGTTACAATGCGATGCTAGATGGGATGCGTTAGGATTCCTCAAAGACTGATTATGTTCCTTTAAGCGTACATTAATACACCTGCCGCTTTGTCCCACGTACGATTTGCCGCATGTAAGGGGGATTTGGTACACAATTCCGCGCTTACAAGGTACATAAGTGGACACATGGTTAATTTCACATGCATCACTTTTCTTTTCACTCCCCTCCAATCTTTTGTGAACAAGCGGGCCGATTCTCGATAGCTTTTCCGGAGCAGAAAACACCGTGCTTATACCATATCTTTTTCCCGTGTAAGCGCGGAATTGTGTACCAAATCCCCCTTACATGCGGCAAATCGTACGTGGGACAAAGCGGCAGGTGTATTAATGTACGCTTAAAGGAACATAATCAGTCTTTGAGGAATCCTAACGCATCCCCATCTAGCATCGCATTGTAACACGTGTGGCTGCTCACCGGTGTTCGTAGATGCGGAGGTGCTTTCTAGGCACAGTAGCAAAGAAACCCGTGAAGTAATCGAAGCTTTCAGATTAAGAGAATGGGGGACGCATGCGTGAGCCAGCCGTCTATTTTCTTGACGGACAAAGAGTTTGCTTATCTACTTGGCTCGTGCAATCTCAAGTGACATGTTTGAATATCAAAAGGTGCGCACGTGGGAGAAGGAGAATAAGGGAAAAAGAAATGGTTTGCTTTACTTTCTTGCTTTGCGCATGCCCGCTATGACAGGCAGTGTTTTCCCGTTTCGGTTCTACGAAATAAATCTTTCAGTTGCGAGACAGCGCTCGTTCTGTGCACTATTGTTCCTTGGTCTTCGTTTTTAGCGCTGCATATATCATGAGTGCAATTATAAATGCCTTTCTCTGCAACGCGTGCCGTGACAGCTTGCGTAGATTTCGTTCGCGTCGTCAGCGCAGCTCAGTTGCCGAAGTGGTTTATAGTAATGCCACAGCGGCATTTCCAAGTGCACTTCCCATTCAAGTATCCAGTAATGAATAATCCTTTCACACGCGCTGCAAACACTGCAGGTAAACTTTGTGCGCTGCTACCCAGTCTCAAAGCTGTAATGCACCACAGATGCAAATGCGCAGGAAACAGAGCGACATATTTTATTTACAAATATATTTTTGGGAGATAAAAGAAGTCTGTACAGAAGAATGCTCTCAGCGTTTGCTGCAGCAGATTTTTCATACTGGCAACGACAGAGTTATTGCTTTCCCCCTTGACACAAGCGTCTTAATTGGTCAGCTGTTCGAAGCTTTGAGTTTGTGCACATTGCTCTATGTAGTTTTTAGCATTCGTCGCTTGAATTTCTTGTTTTGAAAGGCCTGCGGAGGAACTTGTATAGCAATTGCTCCGCAAAAAGGAGAATTCAATCATTTATTCAAATACCTGAGAAAATGCGACTCACTCCTTCGTTATGCTTATTTTAAAATGATACACTTGGTCCTGGAGGCACAATTGCTATGTAGATTTAAAGTATCTGTACTGTACGACACTTAATAAAATATCGATGCACATTCCAATGACTTGTCCGCCGCGATGGAGCAGAGGTTATGGTCCTAAGCTGCTGACCCGAAGGTTACGGGTTCGATCCGCGGAGGTCACATTTCGATGAAGGCGAAATGGTAGAGGCCCATGTACTGTGCGATGTCAGTGCACATTAAAGAAGACAAGGGGGCTCGTATTTTCCGGAGCCCTCCACTACGGCGTCTCTCATAATCATATCGTGGTTTTGGGACGTTAAACCCCAGATATTATTATCATTTAGCGATCTCCCCCTGAGCAGTTGAGGCTGAAGAGGGCTCTTTTCCTTGAGCACATTTGTGAATTCATATGCAGGCACAAACGACGCATACCCCGTTCCACAACGCAGAGGAATGCTTGCAGCTCGTTGCAAGAGCGTCGCTTCTCATGCGATGGTCCAACGACACCTATCAATCAACTTTTCTAACGCACACACACACACGCACACACCCCGCACTCAACGCTACCTGGACTTGGCAATAAAAAATAGCAGGGCTCTTTCAATGGTGATTTCATTTGTGCAGGAGTCAAGTGCACATAAAAAAATTGGAAACTCGTGCGGTGTCATTAACTTGGACAGAAGTGCTATTATTAGTGTCGAAGGTCCGCCAACGCAGTGAGCACCTGCATCGTGCTCTGAGTCTTCTACCTCAGTTCTTTTGTTGTCCTCTAGGAAAGTAAAAAGGAAAAAAAAAGTCAGCTGTAAGATGGCGCTATATTCTTTCCGCGGGTGTTTCCTTTTACCTCGGTGTTGGTGTCTTAATTCGCACTCAGGTACAAAAGCAAGTTCGGCGTTCCTCTAGGTATTCACACTTCGGCCGCCTTCACAATTAGTACACTATATATCTCTTAAGACAAAACGGGGCCCGAAATGTAACTAGCATACTGCGCAGTCCACGTCCAGTGGCTTGTTCAACCTCCGGAGGTCTCTCCACTGAAGCATTCGTGGCTCTTCATCTGCAGGGTCATTGAAAAGAGCCAATTTAAAAACCCGAGCCAGCGTTCATAAAAATGTGTTACGATAAAAATGTTCTTAAGGGAATATTTGCCAATCTTGCTGCTCGACATATCATTGCGATGCCGTCCCGCAATGGCAAAAAGCAATTACGAAAGGGAAGTTTTCCGCATTTGTCTTGCATCCTGGCACGCAGTAATGATACAGCCGTTGCTTCGGAGGCGTAGCAGGAGCTGCGCAGATCAGGATAGATTTTTCCAACGCAAATATTCACCGGGCACAAACCATGACAACCGCGGAGCGAGCGGGCGCTCTTCAAGTGCCGGCGATGACAGCGCCGCCGCAATTTTCCGCGCGAGAGGGGTCAGCGGCTAACAATAGAACCGGTCTCCGTTCGCGCCACTCAAAAGTTCTAGTACACTCTAACCGTGTGTAACCGTGTGTGTCTGTGCGTGATACTGAAGCTGAGCCGTTTTTTGCCCCCGCCATAATTATGTTTAATGGCGCCGTATTTGGGTGCAGCAATCGCAAAAATTGAAGGGTCACGCGACTGAGAACGCAAAACAGGTTAAATTTTACTCCTTGCTAACGTTATTCGAGGCCAATGTAGCCGTACTCTGGAGGTTTCGGCGAAGCGTCGTGACGAATGGTTCAGCCGTCTTCGCCGGGCTGATATTAGAAGGCTGTGTGGTGGGCGCCTCAGAGTGGTTCACCTGCGAATGGAAACTCAGTTGAGATCGAATTCTGACAGCTTTGAGTACAAAAGGAAAGCCATGCTCAGACGCGAACGGAACAAGAAAATAGAGAAATCGCAATGACACAGTAAATGCATTCAGTTTCAGTGCACTGGCAGAGACGTCTGCGAAAAGCACGACACAGCAGAGTTTTCAACGTTGGACTGCTCATATCTACATATGCGCGGTACATTGCGAGCTAAAATGAGACGCCCCCGGTTTTGTTTTTCTAGCTAAAGCGGCCTTCTGGCTGCTAGTTTCAGTACACTTGCATCAAAGCACAGCTGTGCTTTGATGACTTGGTCTCGTGAATAATTATACGCCCTAGAGACGACTTTTCATCGCGATCGATGAAAGCTGTGGGCGAGTCAGTCACGTCGAAATTTCAGTCTCGTTTGTACTCGACCGCTATCGAAGGTGCCCCGTGCAATGGTGCTTTTACGTGCATTACTTCGTAAGCGCTGTTACCAGCTTCAACCAGATTCGTTGAGCATCGCACTATCATGAAATTAATGGGCAAACTTGTCTTTCGCGCTTACAGCTGCAGCATAACTTCAAGAAGCTAAAGATGATCTTACCTTTGCGCGCACAACGACGCAGTCGTCGTGACTTCTCAGCAAGTGTTCCTGGACAAGTAATTGTGAGCTTCCAAAGAAATTTCTTGGCTTTCAGTTGTTCGTGCGTCACAAAACCTGTAGTATGCACCAAATAGTCCCTTATGTCTGAAGGTTTCACCTCAGGGACAAGTTCGATGTCAAATGCGGCTTCCTTGCTCGTCAGAATGAGTGAGTCAACGCCACCGCAGAGAGCCACTTCGTCCGTGTATCACCGGTATCACTGTTAAGCGTCGGCGTCCAATTTCTCGGCGTACACGCCCAAGCGAGCCGAGCGCGCATCGCCCATGGCTGCAGCAGCTTCGCCAATGGTAAATGTGATACTTCAAGAGCCACACAAAATTAAAACGAGCAAATTGCCGGCAATAGCTTGTAGGCAGCGGACGGGAAATGGCGGAATGAATGCACATGTCGGAACCGCCGGCCTTCATTATGGGCGGCCACGCGGTTGCCAGCACAGCTGGCGCACTTTTCGCTACCACGCCCGCCAACGTGACGTCACGTGAATACAACCTATAGCTTCTTGAGCGTACTCAGTAGGTGGGTACGTCGAAGGAGGCATCATCGTGTCCATTGGCAACGTTGGATTTCGACCGAATAAAAGAAAGAAAGGCGAACAACCAGCCGTCTCGTGCCGGGACGTGTTATAGGCGAATGTGACAAAAGGCAACGCTGCATCCCAATCTTGGTGGTTGGCGGACACATACATCGCCAGCATGTCGCTAATGGTTCGGTTCATCCGCTCTGTCAAGCCATTCGTCTGCGGATGGTAGGCTGTGGTTAACTTATGTTTGGTCGAGCAAGACATCAAAATGTCATTGACGACCCTAGAAAGAAACTGCCTGCCACGGTCCGTTAGGAGCTGCCGCTGTGCTCCGTGCTGAAGGATGACGTTGTGGAGCAAGAAGTCCGCTACGTCGGTCGCGCAGCTGGTTGGAAGTGCGCGAGTAATGGCAAACCGTGTGGCATAGTCCGTGGCAACGGCGATCCATCGATTTCCTGAGGCAGACGTAGGGAACGGACCAAGCAAGTCGAGGCCGACACGATGAAACGGCTCATATGGGACGTCGAGTGATTGAATACGGCCAGCAGGCGGGAGTGTTGACTTCTTCCGGCGCTGACAAAGGTCGCACGAGGTCACGTAACGGCGTACCGACCTGGCCAGTAGAACCGACGGCGTGCACGATCGTAGGTGCGGGAAACGCCGAGGTGCCCCGCCGTCGGCACGTCGTGAAGCTGAGCCAGAACGGTCGAACGAAGGTGTGCCGGTATCACTAGCAAGAGGTCAGGACCGTCAGGTATCAAATTGCGACGAAGCAAGGTGCCATCGCGTAGCACGAAGAGACGAAGGGAGGAATCAGGAGCCGGTGAGTTGAGGCGCTCAATGATCTTGCGGAGAGTTGGGTCACGGCGTTGCTCAGCAGAGATGTTGAAGAGGTCAGTTATAGCGAGCACAGATGGAATAGTATCGTTCGTCGAAGGTTCTGGCGGGTCTACGGGATAACGGGACAGGCAGTCGGCGTCTTGATGCAAACGGCCAGACTTGTAGACGACAGTGAACGAGTACTCTTGAAGTCGTAATGCCCAACGACCAAGCCAGCAGAGGGCGTGGTGATCACTTACAACGGTGAAGGGTCTGCCGTACAGATATGGACGAAATTTCGCGACGGCCCAAACAAGAGCGAGGCACTATCTCTCTGTTATTGAATAGTTCCGTTCAGCTGCGGAGAGAAGGCGGCTGGCGTATGCAATTACGCAACCGCGACCACGTTGATTTTGGCCGAGGACAGCGCCGATACCATGACCACTGGCATCGGTACGTACTTCGGTGGGCGCAGAATCGTCGAAATGGGCCAACACAGGGGGCGACGTGAGTAGGTCGACGAGATGAGAAAAAGCCGACGCTTGGGCAGGACCCCAAGAGAAGGGGACGTCCTTTTTCAGAAGGCATATGAGGGGCTGCGCAATCGCTGCAAAATCCTTAAAAAAGCGGCGAAAATACGAGCATAAGCCGAAAAACGAGCGAACGTCCTTGGAAGAACGTGGAATAGGGAAGTTCGTAACGGCGAGTATTTTTGCTGGGTCTGGTCGTATACCCGCAGCATCAACAAGGTGGCCAAGCACGGTGATCTCTCGATGGCCAAATCGGCATTTTGAAGAGTTGAGCTAAAGACCTGCGGTGCGAAAGACTTGCAAAATAGCCGACAAGCGTTGCAGGTGACTTGTGAACGTAGGTGAGAAAACGACGACATCGTCGAGGCAGCAGAGGCATGTGGACCATTTGAAACCCCGAAGTAGGGAGTCCATCATGCGCTGAAATGTTGCTGGCGCGTACACAACCCAAACGGCATGACTTTAAACTGGTAGAGCCCATCCGGTGTAACAAAGGCGGTCTTCTCCCGATCATTTTCATCGACAGCAATTTGCCAATAGCCCGAACGAAGGTCTATGGAGGAAAATTACCGTGCGCCATGAAGAGAATCAAGGGCGTCGTCTATTCGCGGCAAATAATAGACGTCTTTCTTGGTGATCTTGTTGAGGTGCCGGTAGTCGACGCAGAACCGCCAGGTGTTGTCTTTCTTTTTTACAAGAACCACAGGCGACGCCCAAGGACTCGAAGATGGCTCGATGATGTCCTTAGCGACCATCTTGTCGACTTCTGTTTGAATGACGCGGCGCTCAGTCGCAGAGACACGGTATGGACGTCGATGAATGGGTCTTGCGTCCCCGGTATCGATTTGAGGGTCACCAGAGATGTTTGGCCAAGTTGGGGTGAAGAGAAATCGAAAATGTCGCGGTATTACGCGAACAAAAGGCGTAGCTCCTGGCTTTGAGAACGGGAAAGGTCCGGGGCAATCATGTTGTCGAACGGTTCATCAAGTGTTGTGCTAGTAGCTGGGCTACCTGAAGGCGGCTGTGGGGCATCAATGGCCAGGGCAACAGGGTCATGTGCGTCTAAAGGTGATATATAGTGCCCAGCGTGATACCTTCGGGAAGCAATTGTGCGCAACGCCCAAAGTTCAGCACAGGTATGCATGCGTGGTTCGCAGAAACAGTCACAAGTGAGTGAGGGAGAGCTACACGTCGCGTCAGAAGAGCGTCCAAGGAAGGGGTAATCACGGAACACTACAGCGCAAAAAATACACGACGGGCGAAAGGAACACAAACGACGACGACACGCGCTCGTCGTTTGTGTTCCTTTCGTCCGTCGTGTATTTTTTGCACTGTAGTGTTCCGTAAATATGTACCAACAAGCCCAACTCGCCACTTTAATTTAAGGGGTAATCAGGTAGTCGCCGTCAGGTACCGGTGGGTCTGGGGTAAATGACACGTAAGTCGCTGTGCCTGGGCGCAGGCGAACAAACTGGACCACACATAAACGTGGTGGCGACGCGGTGGTGAGGTCAGGCATAGCAGGAACCTCTAACTGTAACAGACCAGAAGAACAGTCGATAAGGGCAGAATGCGTGCTCAGAAAGTCGTGGCCGAGGATGAGGTCATGGGGGCACTCGTCCAGAACAGCAAAGAGAACTGGGGTCTTGTGGTCATCGAAGCTCACACGTGCAGTACACATTCCAAGGACAGTAGGAGTACCGCCATCGGCTACACGAAGAACAGGCGATGAGGCGGGTGTATAACTTTACGGAGACGGCGAGAAAGGTGAGCGCTCATGACTGATAATTGGGCACCTGTGTCGATGGGTGCTGAAACAGGCACACCATCTACTTCTACGTCCAAAAGGTTTTGTCGGGTAGCCAGCGTCAACAGAGGATTTCCGGGTCGGTAGGTCAATGCAGCATCACCTCCGGGAGCTGCACTGGTCAGTTTTCCGAGGAGGGACGGCGGGGGGAAAGGTGAAGGTGAGCGACGGGGCCCAGGTGAACGAGGACGTCGCTGGTTCTGTGGGGACGGCGAGCGGTCGTAACGTGGGGCCGATGTTCGGGTGTTAAGATTCAATGGATCCTCATGGGCATGAAAAGAGGAGGATCGAGTGTCCTCTGCATGGTAGGGTGCACGAGGAGACGATGGCCGACGATAGCGACAATAACGAGAAATGTGGCCTACCCCGTTGCAGTTGAAGCATATCGGCCTGTCATCCCGTGTGCGCCACTGGTTCGGATCACGGTATCTGGGATAGGTCGGTTGTGGGCGGTAGTAGGAAACAGGGCTGACCGTGGGACGACTTAGGGCACATACAGGCTGGATACCTGCGTTCGCCAGCTCTTCGCGCACGACGGCCTGGATTAGTGACACTGTCGGGCGGGCCTCCTCGTAGGAACGAGCCTCCGGAGCCGATGGAGATACTGCCTCGATCTCTCGCCGTACAAGGCACAGGAAGCTTTCGGGACTGGGCGGCGGCTGGGTCTGGACGCCTTCGCACGACGACGTGGCGGCAGTGTTAGGGAGCTGAACAAACTGCCGGGTGACTCGACGGCTCTTCGCTTCTTCGAAGCCACTCCCTGATGATGTCGTCAATGGTGGAGCAGTCCTTGTACACTAGCAAGTGAAAGGCGTCATCAGCGATGCCTTTAAGAATGTGGCTGACTTTGTCAGCTTCGGGCATTTGGGCGTCAACTTGCCGGCACAAGGCTAAGACGTCTTGTATGTAGACCATGTACGGCTCCGTCGAGGTTTGTGCACGACACGAAAGTTCTTTCTGAGCGGCTCGTTGGCGTGCAATAGGCTTTCCGAAAAGGTCTTTCATTTTTTGTTTACATACGTCCCAACTGGTCAGCTCCTCCTCGTGCGTGTCAAACCACACACTGGCCGTTCCTCTGAGGTAGTCGGCCAGCCACTTTTCCACGTGCACGTTATCAGTCCCGCAGAAGGGGCCAGGGTCTCGGAGATGGGTCACAACGACGTGGCTGGGTTCATTCGGCATAGCGGGGGGCTGGATCAACGGGAATGCCTGTCGACATGATGGATTGCCCAAGAAGACGCCCGCTGCGAAGTTCCGTGGTGTGCTTCAGATATACCCCGCACCTCCACCAAAGATGTTACGGGGAGACGACAGAAGGATGTATTTACAATATTTACACAGTCACAGCAATCGGGGTAAGAACAACCAAGATGGCGAAAGCAGGAACCTAACTAGTCCTTCACTTCTTCGTCCTCTAGGTAAACGGCACATAACAATATATATATATATATATATATATATATATATATATATATATATATATATATATATATATATATATATATATATATATGCATAAGTTTGTGCGTGATCGTGATTCGCTTTGATGTACGTACGTTGTTCTCTTCCGGATGCTAAGCAATTTTTTATCTTTTTTATTATTACCATCTTGTGATAATTCATTACCTTCAACATGCCCCAACTATTACTGGCAGAGGATGTGCAGTCTTCTGTTTGGCTGCAGTAATTAAACATTGCGCGATATTTTGTTGTTTTATATTTTTTTACGGCCTCATTTCGTGTTGAGAACTTGTCTATTTTCATTCTGATGAGCTCTGCCGAGCTTTAAGCGCAAAGGCGACTCACAATTAAGAACTCAAACCTGTTTAGAGTTACCGGCGCAGCGACTTTCTATGATGGGGCACGCGGAGCCTGGATGGATGGATGCTATGAGCGTCCCCTTTATAACGGGGCGGTGACATGTCTGCCACCAGGCTCGAAAAAAAATAGGGAAAGAAAACTTTCTTTTTACGTTGGCCTAATGCCTTATCTACATTCATTAAATCTATGTTATTATACCAAAGAAAATTATAAATTCACGGTCCATCTATCTGCCTCTTAAGGCAGAATGACCTTATTTTCCCCCATTTATTTTTGTCCTTTATCTCTTCTTCTCTCCCACCAATACTCTAACCGTCTCTTACTTATGTCTATCGCGGACGTGTTCAGCTTTCCATTGTTGTCCCTAAAACCCAAGGCTTCATGTATACTCGTGCCCACACGCATACTTGGGTGGATATCGCCACACTCAATCAGTACATGTTCCATCGTTTTCTTATTTCCCCCCACAGCATGTACATTGTTTTTCTTCGTTACTGAATCTCGCAACCCGACCTTGCTTCAAGCCTAGTGTCAGAAGGTAGCGCCACCTCGCGGAAAGCCGGGAAAACACAGTGGCTCCGGGCGAACAATAGGAGCTCGGCCGACGTGCCAGGCATCTGGCTCTCCGCTCTTCCTCCTCGCAAGGCGAGGTCGAGCACTCGGTCAGGACCGCTAGGGGGGCCGCTTTTGTATCATCAAACGCGTGTAGCTCCGCTAATACGGCACCATTTCGAAAAATTCTCGCGGCTGTGTGTTTGTCAAAGACTCGTGAACGACGGCAACACCACAACTAAATTTCGACCTCTGGATGGTTTTAGGGGCCCTTTAAGGATTGGACGGCAGTTGCAACCCCATATGGCCGCCCGCATGGTTGTTTCCAGCCCACTTATGTTCTCGCACCATTTCATTTCGGCAACGCCCCGTTTGTCCTATATACCTGGTTTAGGGAGACTTCATAAACGACATAATATTAATATTTGGGGTTTAACGCCCCAAAACCATCATATGGTTATGAGGGATGCCGTAGTGAAGGGTTCCGGAAATTTCGACCATCTGGTGTTCTTTAACGTGAACTGACATCGCACAGTACACGCTCTAGCATTTCGCCTCCATCGAAATGCGACCGCCGCGGACGGGATAAAACCTGCGACCTTCGAGTCATCAGCCGAACACCGTAACCACTACACCACCGCGTCGGACGTCACAAACATCTTTTGTGCACTGTGTGAACTGTATAAGCATACCACATGTTTCTTGGAGTAAGGGTCTGGTTTTACTTTGTTCGTCATTGAGCAAATCTTAGACAATTTACATGGGGCACTGAAGACAAGATTAACGCTATGTCTTTGCGCAACTAATAAGGGATCACGTGTACCCTTTTTCTATCAGCTGGTTTTTCTTTACTATACTCGCTTGCCTTTCCTGTTTGAGCTTTTGAAGAAACTTATCACAAACACTGGAAACTAAATGCGACGGAAAGCCGGCCTGGGTCATTCTAGTTACCAGTTTGTGAAAGCTACTTCCTATTTTGTGTGCGCAGGACTTACTTGGTGCTTCCGTTAAACATCTCAAGGCGACGCCCCTCTTTCCTGGCTTAGAATGGGCACTGTCATACGAAATTAGACGCGTCGTCGTCTGCAGCCGGTACTCCCAACACACATGCATGCGTGTTCAACAGAGCGAGCTTCAAATCTAAGAAGCGATTGCTTGCGCACGTGAACTGTAGTGCATCTGACGTGCTTCTAAAGGTGTTAATCACTGCTCATCTGCGTACCTGAGAACTGTAAGGGGGCGCGACTAAACAAGAACGCTATTTACACGTTCATCAAATATGCTGAGACAAGTTCGACAGAATGGGGTGAGCGACGACCCATTACAGATGCCCTTGCGTTGTAGTACATAATGTTGACTTTCAAAACTAACCACTGTGGACTGAAGGTAAAAGTCTAACAATTCTAGAACCTGCTCACTGTTCACTCCAGTGGCGCAGAACTCACCAAAGCCTTCAATCTTATATATATCATTAATAGCACAGAGTATGTGTGAAAGTAAAAAAAACTAACACTACTGCAATCGTACTGACATTATACTGGTCGTCTGCTAGTTGCGATCATTGGCGCTTCGGTTTCGCCGGCGAACATAATCGAACTTCATTATTCCGCAATAATTACCAGAGGCCACTTTTTTGATATCTCAAAGCGGCGATAGGCTCAACTCTTCCTCATGACCGGACCACCTGCCTCGACTAAATTAAAAGTTAATTAATTTAATTTCTTTAATTACTCTTCTAATTGATGCATTTAGCCATCTTGAGACCTATGCCTCTACACAAAAGTAATTATGGAGGCAGAAAACAAATATTCCATTTCTTCCATTTTAGAGGATTTTCGAACACAATTCTTGAAACACCCTGTCCTAGACCTGTGCGCCGGTCCCAAAATCGCCGGCGGCGGCGCGCCGGTGTTTCCACCTCCGGCGGCGGCGCATCAACGGCGCGTGGTTCGGATCGGCGGCGGCGCGGCGCGGGGGGGGGGGGGGGGGGTAGATTCAAGAGTCGGTGGGAACAGAATTGTCCGTGGCGTTGAGTCAAATCAACCCTGTTTTTGTAGCGTTAGCTACACTGGCCTAGCCAAACCCGTTTCGCGCGGCACATCAAGAGCCGTGCTGCGCATGCGCGAGGATCAGTGATGTCACACAGCTGGCGCACCGGAGCCGGCATCTCCCGCGCACTCCGCCGCCGCCGCGCGCAACTCACCGCCGACAGTCTGCGCATTCCAGAGGAGTGACGTCGTAGCCGTGGTAGACGCACTGGCACCGTTGCGCGCTCAGCTATTCGTCTTCGCTGTGCAGTCGCCGTCTGACACTGCGCTGGAGCCGCTGTGCATCTGACTGGCGTTTGCCAGTGTGGTATAGCCATGGAGAAGGAGAGCGTAAAGGCTGCTCAACGGCGCAGAAAAGCGGAGAAGCGTGACTCATCGGATCCCGAAGTAGTTGCCTGGCAATTAGCGGTTGAGGGTAGGAAGAATGAACAGAATACTGTGTTGGGGCCATAGAGATGGCAGCGTGTTACTTCACTGATCACCAAGCCGTCTTTGTGGCAATAGAGAAGCAACCTGACGTTGAGCAAAAATATACATGTGCCACATAATACGTATACCGTGTTTGTGTGTCATTGGAGCAGCAGTAAGCATGATAATCAAGCTAATCCTAGACAATCTAGACAATCAGGAAAGCTAAGAATAATCAGCTGAACCTTTGCTAACGCTACGTATATCCTGGCATAGCCGAGCAAAGCCACTGCAACATTTTTTTTTTCATGAGAGGTGACTTTATATCTTTATTTCTTCATTGAAAGTCACGAAAATGACCTGTGGCGCCTCTGGCGGCAAAAACATGAACGATCCGATGTCCCCGCCCACGTGACCGTTGGTTGTTGTACGCGGTCGACGATTTTCTTGTTATTATTTAAATATTGTTTGTTTCTTTATATTAAAAGATATTACTCCATAAAAATGTACATATAGGCCTGCGTTAGTAGTATGCATTAAAGTGGCGCTACTTTCGTGTGACGTAATCATACCATGCTTGTCAGCGCGCCTTGAGCAACTTTTCACAGTGCTCATGCAACCGTGCACGGAGTTTCCAGGTCCCTAAGATTTTGGAGCGACGTAGTTTTGCTACCTACACTTCGTCTCAGAAATGATGTGCATATGCGTAGTGACGTTTTCGGTGACTTGGCTTGGCTCGTGTATCGAGAGAGTAACGGCGCCGTGACAAGCCACCCATGACACAGGCGTTGGCAACCTTGCTCGCAGGCGCGCACACGCTGTTAGGGTGACGCTGTATAAATACAGAGAAGGTGTATAATGACACATCATCTCATTGTAGCAGCTTGTTATGTTGAAAAATAGTTGAAAACTTCTTGGTTGTCACGAAGACAACCAAAAAAAAAAAAAGAGAGAGAGAGAGAGAGAGAGAGAAACGCCATGAGGTAATAACGCACTCGATTTTGCATTTTCAGTGGCTGTTTTGGGCCCTTATAAAAACAGGGTGTCCAAACACGGGCACAAGCGTATAGTAAAGACACCTCAAACGCCGCTAATTGAAAAGTCGTACAGCGGCGGAAAAGAAGGTAGACAAAAAAAAAAAAATTCGGCGGATCCCACGTACCACGGGAATCGATGTTATGCGAAGCATGCGGAGGTAAGGTGAATAGGTTGTAATTTTTTTTATTAAGTGAAACGTTATGAAATGACGCTAAAGATATGTACAAATGTTGTACGCACAAATATATGTTCAAAAGTCGCATATATTTCATATAAAAAGTTGTTTACAGTTGCGTAATGATGCCAACAGAAACATGGGTGTTACCAACACCAGAAGCGGTAAACTGATATGTAGCGCTTGTGATTGCGAGAATGGTAGCCCTGGATAGTGCTACGTAAACCAAGTACAGTGGATGGCGCTTAAGTATACAATGGACGTTAACCCGACATGACTGCTTCATCATAGAAGTACGTATGTATTTTGAAAATTTGATAGCCAGCACTGCAAACACATTTGACGTTTCACCAACAGTACGCCTGCATAGGGTATTTTTTCAAAGCAGTTTCGAGACCTGACGTGGCTCTGTGATAGAATACTTGATTGCCACGCAGATTACGTGGGTTCGATTCCTGCTGGGACTCTGATTTCTGTTCTTTGCATTCGTCGTGTCAGCGCTGCCGTTGTCAGTTTTCCTTAATGTTCTCGCATTTAAATGACCAATGTCCGTTCTCGCCGTTCCTGGGTAGATATAAATTGTCAAACACCTGTGGCTCATACCCGCATACTGCGGCCCGTTGTATACGGGTATGAGCCACACGTGTCTGGAGAAATGAGTTTGACGACGTACGCGACTGGATTTTCACGTTATTCAAATCACGACCAGCCAGACATATTCGTCAAATCCTCTTACCCTCTTATACTAACTTTGGTCGACCTCAAGTTAAGGAGGTGATCACGAGAGCACCCAGACGTAGGCGGATAGATAGATAGATAGATAGATAGATAGATAGATAGATAGATAGATAGATAGATAGATAGATAGATAGATAGATAGATAGATAGATAGATAGATAGATAGATAGAAACGCCAAAGTGCTTGCAGTACGCAAAGAAAGGCTTCGCATTTTAAAAAAAAGTTAATGCAGCTTCGCACTAGTGGTGCCAAACCTGAAGGAAGTGCGGAGCTGGGCAGCCTTCATTGTTTCTCTTCAGTAGCGTAGCCAGAAATTTTTTTTCGGGGGGGGGGGGTTCAACCATACTTTATGTATGTTCGTGTGTGCGTTTGTATGTATGCGTGCATATATACGCAAGCAAAACAGAAATTTCTGTGGGGGGGGGGTTTGAACCCCCCCCAACCCCCCCCCCCCCCTTGGCTACGCCGCTGTTTCTCTTCAATTTTCTCCTTCTTTCCTCCCCCTCTTTCTTTCTTTTTCTCTGTTTTTGTTTTTTCTGTCTTTTTGTCCCTTTTTATTTCTATTGATTTCTTCCTCTCTTTTATCTATTTCTTTCTCTTTATTGCTCATTCTATTTTTGTTCCTATTTTTTTCCTTTCTATATCTCTCTATTTCTTGCTTTCTGTTTTTTTTTTCTATTTTGATACGGTTTTGCCTGTGTTACCCCAAGCGACGACAGCATACGAACGCCTGGGCCCCTAAAGTGCTCCGCTCTTAATATCAACAAGGCGCCCGAAGAACAGGAGGAAGAGGACTTCTCCCTTGACGCGAGCGGCTATGATAGGTGGCTTCGCCTGCGTTTCGCCAAGCTACGACAGCATGCGATGACAGCATACGGCAGCCCGGGCCCATAATGTGCTCCGCACTTAAAATACTTATCTACGCATTCCCAGGCAATAGACGATATCTATCAGTCAGTTGCGCGTGATGATTGACATGAGAGATAACTGGTCACTCCCTTGAATTCACTGTCCAGATATCCACAGTCCATTTCGGCACAGCGCATTCAGTTGCTCGAAAATGCAGTGAGCCGTGATGTTTGCTCTTGACCAAGTCGGTGCACCGAACCCACCAGCACATTCCCAGCGTAAGAAGAAAATAGACGAAATTTACAGAAACAGGAACTTGTCAAGTCTGAGCATATGAATGTGTCCCAGAACGATGCAGGGAATGCGTACCGACCTTCACAGGTGCGGTATTAGACGGTGAAGGTGAGGTGAAATAAACTTTATTTGGTCCTGGAGAACCCCGATCAGACACCCCCCGAAGGGGGGGGTCCGCCGCAGTTGCTGGCCGCGGCCACGCCGGTACTGGAAGACCATGGCCCTCCGCCCGTTCGCAGGCCTCCTGGACTGCCGAGAGCTGGACTGAGAACTCGGAGCTTTTAAGGGCCCTCTCCCAGTCCTGTTCTGTGCTGAACTTCGCGCTACGTAACGCCGGGCACTGCCAGAGCATGTGAGCGAGTGTGCAATTATCCGCCCCACAGCTAGGGCATCCTGGATTTATGCCTTCAGCAAAGTGACTGAACGTGCTACGAGACGGGAACGAACCTGCCTGCAGCATCCGGAGAGCCGACGACTGCGGTCTAGTGAGTTTGGAATGCGGGAGGGGGGTACCTCCGCCTTGACAGTTGATAATGTGAAGTAACTTCGTGAAAAGTGCCAAGTGGATCTCTGAAGCTCTCCGCGAACCCGCCTCCGGACCCGCCCGGACCGCCGCGGCACGTGATTTCTCGCGCACGGTTATGGGCAAGTTCATTGACGTTGGGAACTGTTGGATGAACCCCCTGAGCCCATGTGGGCCGGGAACCAGGTAATGGTGTGAAATCCTACGACATCCCTTGACCTGAGAATAGCAGCAGCCTCCCTGGAGGCAGAGGCCCGGACTGCAGCCCTGGAGTCAGTAAATATCTCAGGACGCGAAGGGTCCATCATCGCTAGAGCTATCGCTACCTGCTCTGCTACGGAGGCAGACACCTTTTTAACTGAAGCAGAGTTGAGTGCGCGGCCGCGATGATCAACCACCACGGCCGCAAAGCTGTCGGAACGGCCATACTGCGCCGCATCGACGAAAGCCACCTTTTCCGCGGATTTAGCAACGAAATCAAGCATCTCGTATGTAGCAACGAAATCAAGCACCTCGTATGTACCCTTCATAGCTTATGATAAAAAGATCTTCCGTTCCGCATTGGCCGTATGATGCCATCCCAACGACTGTAGGAGACGCTGCCCAGCCTTTGTGGAGGAGAGCCGCGTGACCTGAGCTAGTGTCTGTGCCTCAATCACCTCCGAGAGAGTGTTGTACATGCCTAGGCTCATAAGTCTGTCCGTGCCGGTGCTCATGGGGAGTCCTAGCACCCTTTTGATACTTTTTCGCATTAACACGTTTTTTCGAAGGCGAGCTTGCTCTGTCATGCAAATCTCCTGTATGCACAGAGGGCCCTGAGCAAGTATCAAGCTCAGCAAATGCTTATAAGATATTTTATTTTGATATTAAAGTCAATTTTCTCGCGGCATCCGTACTGACATCAACACTAACCTGACGTCAGGCTACAGCACTAATCCTCTGGTGACTTCACGCAGCAGTTTGGCTAGTTGTGATGACGTCAAGCACCAAAACACAAAAAATGGCAGCTTGCGCGTCGCCTTCTCGATCATCTGATCGCGCCGTGCGGTCGTGCGGTCACTGTCATCCAGTGTACTTGTGAAGCGAGTAAGCGGAGTCTGGAATAGAGTGCGTGCACGCGTATACAAAATATACGCTTATCAGAGGGCAAGGGAATCGTCTGACTTTGAATTTGTCGTCATGACACCGATATTTTGCCCTGTGAAGTCTTGTGCCAGTGAAACGGGGGAGAATAAGTGCAAGTTCCACCGATTCCCGTCCGATCCGGCGCTGAGACAAGCGTGGGTCGACTTCGCGCGCTGCGGCCGAGGCGGAGACTGGACGCGAACCAAGCGGAGTTTACTCTGTTCGCTACACTTCACTCCGGACGCGTACACGCGCAGCATGCAGTTGCTGACCGGCTTCGGATTGTCGACGAAGAATCTGCGCCGAAGAATCTACGAATCGACGAAGAATCTGCGACGAAGAATCCCAACGTTGTGCCCCACTGCCGCAACCGCGCATCAAGTTGTCTTTCAAGGATATAGAAAAAGAGTCTGCAGCGGCAGCAACCTAAAGCGTGCAGGCGATCCCGAGTTGCGTGCTCCAGTGGAGGTTACTCGTGTTATCGAAATCTTCACACGTGTTATCGGAATCAGTGTTGTTTTCGTGCATAGCTACGCCGTGTACTTCAGTTGTTGAGTTTAGACATGGTAAACATCCAATTCTGATAATGTACGAGTTCATCATTGTGCAGCTAAGCATATGTCAGGCTAATGCCGTCTTTCAGGTTCCTCTTCACATCTTACCTAGTCCATGAAGTTAAGACGACTACCTTTCAGAAATTTGGAGAATGTGTTTACTACCATGTGCGCAAACTTAGTCGTTTTTTCTGTTTTGTTATTGTCACGTTACCGACCGTGGCCTTTGCCTCAATACTTTCACATGTGTTATCGAAATCAGTGTTGTTTCCGTGCACAGCTACACCGTGTACTTCAGTTGTTGGGTTGAGACATGGTGAACATGCAATTCTTGTAATGTACGAGTTCATCATTGTGTAGCTAAGCATATGTCAGGCTAATGCCGTCTTTCCGGTTCCTCTTCACGTCTTACCTAGTCCATGAGGTCAAGACGACCTTTCAGAAATTTGAGAGACGTATTTACTGCCATGTGTGCAAACTTAGTAGCTTTTTCTGTTTTGTTATTGTCACGTTACCAACCGTGGCATATGTCAGGCTAATGCCGTCTTTCAGGTTCCTGTTTACTTCTTACCTAGTCCATGAGGTCAAGACTCAAAAATTAGGAGAACGTATTTACTGCCATGTGTGCAGACTTAGCAGCTATTTCTGTTATGTTATTGTCACGTTACCAACTGTGGCCTTTGCCCATAGGTCGGCAAACTCACTCATGAGTCGACTCACTTGGACTCACTCAAACTCAGACCGTGCCATGAGTCTGAGTCTGGGTGAGTTATGTTTTGGTGAGTTTGAGTCCGAGTGAGTCCGAAACACAGGACATATTTCTTGAGTCTGAGTGAGTTCCACTTTTCTTTTTTGCCGACCTATGGTCCTACCTACTCATCTCCAGCATTACTATCAGCCTTACCTGTATTCACGCTTATACTCACGTCTACTCACACGTATTCTAAAGCAGTGTCGTTCACACACCATTTCAATATTTATTGATCAGAGGAAAGAATTATGTAGGGAGGTGCCTGGACCTCCTCCCCCCCTCCCCCTTCCCCCCGCCAACTGTTCCAGGGAAGTTTTTGATAAATATAGCTTACGTTGTCATATATTTCAAGAAAAATCACCTTACTTGTTTGTGAGCACTCATAACTCGTATTGGACGGTTCTATATCAAAAGGCACCAAGAAAAGCACCGATTACGTGAGATATTGGCGTTAAAGAGCATTGACACCATGGTCGAAAAAGCGAATTCTAGGCTATTGGACTGATGAGTCAACTCACTCGGGCTCACTCAGACTCAGATCGAGCCGTGAGTCCAGGTCAGTAATGTTTTGGTGAGTTTGAGTCCAGTTGAAAAAAAGCTTTCGTGAGTGTGAGTCCGGCTCAGGAAAATTTTGGTGAGTCTGAGTTCGAGTGAGCCCTAAGTGCAAAATATATTCATAGGCGGGTCTCAGTGAGCTCCACAAATTTTGTTGACCTATGCCTTTGCCTCATTACTTTCACACGTGTTATCGAAATCAGTGTTGTTTTCGTGGATAGCTACACCGTGTACTTCAGTTGTTGGACATAATTTTGCTGTGGGCAGCGCGACCCGGACTGAGGACAAAAGAAATGTACACAAACAGGCGCTGACTCACAACTGGTTTTATTTCTTCACACACGCGGTAAATAAATAAAAAAATTAATCACGTGGTATGTTCATGTCGTGACAGGGCGTCACCTGATTACATCGTTCAAGAATTGCACTTCTTTATCATGCAGAGCAACCGACGTTTGGTTGACGCACGTGCTCTGGTTAACATGCGTGTGGTATGCTTCCATAATCTCGCGAAAGACTTGGTTAGTACTTCTGTACACTATCTGTGTTTCATGAAACATAGGCTCACAATGGCACGTTTTACAATGCGCAGCCAGGTTCGTGCTAGCGGTATTCTTGACAGCGGCGTTGTGCTCCCTAAGACGCACGTTAATGCACCGCCCCATCTGCCCAAAGTATTTCTTACCACATAACAGTGTAATGGCATACACTACTCCCATTGAACAAGGCACGAACTGATTTTTGTGCTTTATAGTACATGTATCTTTACACACCGGTTTCGGTTTTATGACGAGAACTCGCCCAACTCGCCGTTCTGATTCAGTTGTTTGGTTGAGACATGGTGAACATGCAATTCTGGTAATGTACAAGCTCATCAGGGAGGACATTGTGCAGCTAAGCATGTCACACTAATGCCGTCTTTCAGGTTCCTGTTCACATCTTACCTAGTCCATGAGGTCAAGACAACAACCTTTCAGAAATTTGGAGGACGTATTTACTGCCATGTGTGCAAACTAAGTAGCTTTTTATGTTTTGTTATTGTCACGATACCAACCGTGGCCTTTGCCTCACTACTTTCACACGTGTTATCGAAATCAGTGTTGTTTTTGTGCATAGCTATGCCATGTGCTTCAGTTGTTGAGACATGGTGAACATGCAATTCTGGTAATGTACGAGCTCATCAGGGAGGACATTGTGCAGCTAAGCATGTCAGACTAATGCCGTCTTTCAGGTACCTGTTTACTTCTTTACCCAGTCCATGAGCTCAAGACGACTACCTTTCAGAAATTTGGAGGATGTATTTACTGCCATGTGTGCAGACTAAGCAGCACTTTCTGTTTTGTTATTGTCACGTAACCAACCGTGGCCTTTGACTCATTATTTTAACACATGTTATCGAAATCAGTGTTGTTTCCGTGCATAGCTACACCGTGTACTTCAGTTGTTGGGTTGAGACATGGTGAACATGCAATTCTGGTAATGTATGAGTTCATCAATGTGTAGCTAAGCATATGTCAGGCTAACGCCGTCTTTCAGGTTCCTGTTCACTTCTTACCTAGTCCATGAGGTCAAGACTCAGAAATCTGGAGAATGTATCTACTGCCATGTGTGCAGACTTAGCAGCTCTTTCTGTTTTGTTATTCTTACTTTAGCAACTACAGCCTCTTTCTTGAATTTCATGTGTGTTAGCCTAAGTGTTGACTTCCTTCTGTAGTGCTGGTCATATAGCATCTGTTTTGCATACGACCAGAAGAAAGGTCAGTGACACAGGCTGTTATGCCTAAAGAAATAAATCAAGTTGAACATGTTTTCTTTTATTGAACTGCATATCCATGACGTTCGTATACTTAAAGCCCCAGTAGTCTTGTGGAGGAAAATTTTGACGCACTGCAGAGACGACGCAGCTGGGCAGGACCACTCGCTTTCGTTTGCCAAGGTGATGCCAGACCCATCTTACAAAGGGACGATGTCGCCTGAAATATGAATGCAATACGATATAAAAATGCAGTGGCAAGAGTAAAGGTAGATATATCCTGCAGCTGAATCAAATGTGTGCACAGAGTCATATTCCAGAACCATCTACCGACAAGGGGCCCTTTCGAGCAGACAAAATTACGAAATAAAACGTCATTGTTATGTAGCATGCAGATTCCTTTTTAGCAAGTACAGATATGCAGAAACACTTCATTTTATTTATCGTTTACTTAATCAACCCAATGGGCCAAAGGCACTATCGAGAACTATGACTTATAGAGGGAAAAAAAATGAAGTACATAAGTCAATCACAACGAACGTGAAAGGCGAGATCAAGTAATCTGATTTGTGAAGAACTATCTAACAATGTAAGCAGCAGCTATTCTAAGCTTGCAGATTTTATTTCACATATTGTGATTTCGAGATCGTGCATAATTTGCGCTGCCTGACGACCGGAGGTGTCCAACGCCACTTATACATGTATTTTTTCATTTCCCTTTATTTAGTTGGACACGCGATATGGAATATGGACATAGCAATATTAGCAAGTAACATGCGCCTATGCACATTTTGAGTGAGTGGATGACGCGTCGTACTTGCGACCACCACACTAGACAGCTTGCGATTCGGCGTACTTCAGCTTCAACAGCAACAGCTAACTTAGATCAACCGCAGCAGTAATACCTGTGGATTTCCGGTGCCTCAATGACGCCTGGTCGATCTTCCATCAAGGGTAGTACGCTATCTCGAGGGCGTGAATGTCTAAGCACCCACGCTGAAACGTCGGGTGCGCGGTGACACAGGCTACCTTATCCGGCACTAGAGCGCGACTTTGTCGATTTCCCGACAGCACACCGACTACGCCTGTGTCCATCGGGTGGCAACTCCCCCACAGAGGCACCTACGCAGATTACGTTATCGATATAATGTTCAGACGTTACGACCAGCAAGAGGTTGTCATACTGCGTGCGCAGTGCGGCTGCATAGGAAAGCGGCAAAACAAAGCATACATGCGGTGTCGAATCTGCGCCTAGTACCAATAATTTCAAGAAAGTAATAGCATTACGAAATCCACACGAACGCTATTGACTTCCGTAGAACATTCGGAAGATGCCCGCGCAAGATCAAGCAAAAAAACAGCGAATTCTTACCGTTCGACATTCCCGATGCGCAAGCCGTCTGCATGGCGCTATCGCTCTCAGACGACTCGTCTTCTGACGTACTTGCAAGCGGGTCGAATGCGAAATGATTCGCGGGGTCGGCAAGCTCGGCATCTT
>JALIZH010020807.1:0-24637 GCA_030522465.1 Rhipicephalus appendiculatus | reverse complement strand
CGATCTGAAAGGCCCTAAACACACATGTACCTTTCGTCCAGCAACGCTGAGAATTGATAGCGATGCCGCCAGCCCTTCTCGCGATTTTTTTTTTCAAGTTCAAGTTCAAGTTTATTGTTTCTCAAGGTATTACACAACAGATGAAAGTATACAGAAAGAGGTCCCATAGTTAAAAAACTGTAGCGGGACCTCTTGTTATTAATTACAGAACAAAACTAAATATGCAACGGTTGAAAACAGAAATATATACGAAAGTTGCATATTGCTTACAATGATGAAGAAGCATGTGGTAACAACATTTCATTGCATAAAACAACGAGAAAAAAAATACACTGCAAGGATAGAGTTTACAAAGAAATAATGAAAAAACAAATCAAAAAGTTAACAAGAGATAAAGAATCGGTAGCGTTTACGAAGAAACCATATAAGTTTTTAATGATCGTTGGTACGATGACTGTGTAGGCAAAGATTTTAAAAGAACTGGTAGATCATTCCATAGTTTGACGCTAGCAAAACCAACAGTTAGTTTTCCGTAGTTGCTTCGTGACTTCGGAAGTAAAATGTTATTTTTTGAAGAGAACCTAGTACTATTTGGATTAGCAAGACTGTTTCGACCAATGGCATAAAGTAAATGTGGATTCTTAAGCATGCGATAAATGACGATGCCGTGATTGTAGGAGATAAGCTTATTTATTGTGAGCAGATTTAACTCGGTGAAAATGGAGGTAACATGAGCGTTATAAGGAGCCGAAGTGATAATGCGAACAGCATTATTTTGGATGTGTTGCAAAGGGGCTATATGACAGTGATATGTGAGGCCCCATGATGTTATACAATAATTTACATGACTGAAGATAAATGCATAGTACAATGTCAAAAGAGTGTGCCTTTGAAAGTAGTGTCTCGCCTTTAAGAGGACCCTGACGCCGTATGCGATTTTCTTTTTTAAGAAGTTGATGTGAATATTAAATTTCAAAAAATGAATCAAGTTGAATACCTAAAAATGAACATTCGTTAGATGCTGGTATGGGGTGGGATCCTATGTACACTGGAACAATATTAGATCGAGGTTTACTGTGCGAACTAAAAACCATATATTTTGTCTTTTGTGGGTTCATCAGGAACTTATTTTTTTGACACCAACAATCGATATTGTTTAGTTCATTGTTCAATCTGTCTGTCAGTGCATTTATGTCGCTATCAGAAGTGAAAACAGTGGTATCATCCGCGTACAGAAGACATGAAGTAGAAGTGAGGCAGTTCGGGAAATCATTAATATACACGAGGAATAAGAGCGGTCCTAGTATGGACCCTTGTGGAACACCAGTGTTAGTTATTTGTGTGTCAGACAGCACTCCTGAAATGCAAACCTGTTGCTGTCGATCGTGTAGGTAACTGCGCAGAAGCTCCAACGATGGACCTGTTATACCATAAGCGTCGAGTTTAGAAAAGAGAATGCTGTGATTAAGGGGAATCAAATGCTTTTGAGTAATCGATAAAAAACAGATCCCACGAATCTACCCCGGTCAATTTCTGCTTTGATATTGTCAGTAAGTGCGATTAAAGCCAAGTCAGTGGAATATCCGCGACGAAAACCAAATTGTCTTGGCGTTAATAGTTGAAACTTATCCAAATAATTAGAAAGCCTTTTTTCAATCATTTTTTCAACAATTTTACTAAAACATGGCAAAATAGATATAGGCCTGTAGTTTGCTACTGAGGTGGCGTCTCCTTTTTTGTACACTGGAATTATTTTCGATCTCTTCATGTCATTAGGAAATACTGATGTTCTAAAAATTAAATTGACAATGTGACAGAACGCTTCGCTTATGTTGTCAACAATGTCCTTGATATGATGGCAGCATATAGAATCTAAACCAGGACTACAGTTCTTAAGATTCATGATCGTATCACGAACTTCGCTTGGGTCAGTTGGGAAGAGATAAAATGATTGTGGCGTCAGACGTGATATGAGGGTGTCGTTGACGCCTGGAGTATCGGGAATGGAAGCAAAAAAGTTGCTGAACGCGCATGCAATATCTGTAGGGTTAGTAAGTATACGGTCATTCTCTTGAATTTTCGTTACGCTTTTCGTAGTAGAATTTTTATTCAGAAACGTATTAAGTATCTGCCATTGTTTTCGGGAGTCATGCCCAGTTGTAACTATCAAATTTTCATAGTAAGTTTTCTTCGCTTCTTTAAGCAGATGAGTTAGCAAAGTGCAAAACTTCTTGTAGCGAACCTTAAGTGATTGGTTAAATGGCCGATTTTTACACTTGCGATATAGGTTTTCTTTTTTAGGCATGCTTTTCAATAATCCTGTTGTAAGCCAGGGATTCGAGGGCGAAGCGAAATGTTTGCGGCACTTAACCACCGTTGTAGATGAGGATATAGAGTCCTTGATTAGGTCAACGAGTTTATTGTAAGAGGCCTCAGCATCATTCAACGATGTGACGAGCGACCAGTCTGATCTGGTGGCTAACTCTTTGTAGTGATCTTTATCAAATATTGATTTTGTGTACATAGTTTCAGAGGCATGATTAAGGCGTTGAAAACGCAATACGATTGGAAAATGATCTGTTATATTGCTTCTAACAATAAAAGCCTCAGGGGGGATGAAGCAGGTTTGTTAGCGCGTGATCAATGAGAGTGCTTGAGTTAGTAGCATTTCTAGTGGGTAGTTGAAGCAACGATTCGACACCGTACCCATGGCATATGTTTACGTACTCTCTGCTATGACTACTATATTCATCCAGAATATTGATATTAATATCTCCCATTAGGACGATATTCTTGTTTTCATTGGAAACTGTATGCAGTATATTGTCAAGAGCGTGGCAAAATGTGGTCACGCTAGAACTTGGTGACCGGTAGATGCAACCAAAAATAATGCTTTTTTCACCGGTATCAAACGATGACTTATTTATTTCAATCCACACCGTTTCGCAGTCTGGCAGGTCAGGGTTTAAGTCTAATCTGCGTATATACTCAATATCTCGGGAAATGAAGATAGCAGCGCCACCGTAGCTGGATGATACGCGATGACAGTATTCCGGAGTGTACGATGGAAATGAAAACAAGTTTTTATCTTTATCGCTGAGCCACGTTTCCGTAACACACACCAGGGAAAATGGAACGGGAAACGACGATAAAAGCAGGTGAAATTCATCGTAGTGTCTTTTTAAACTTCTCGCATTAAAATGGATAACTGAACAGCTTGAATTTGGCAATAAAGGTGCTAGTTCGTTTGAATCAATGTAACTCATAGTGAAAAAAACAACAAATGCTTTCACGCTTGGTTAGTGAAAATTTTCAGATCAGCCTCGTCTCTGATGCGAAAAACCCTGCTGTCCGCGTTCTTCCTTGCCTTGATTAGGCAGTCGTCTGTCCATAGGAACTGCCAACGTTTTTCTTTTTTCAGCGACAAAGCTTTCGCAAACAGTTTTTTGTTTTCCTGCGTCAGATGGTCGTTGACATATATAGGCCTTGATTCTGCTCCACGGAGGCCAATGTCGTGAGTCTGAAGGCGCGCCTTTCGTGCCTTACTAACGAACTCTGCTTTCTTAGCCCTCGAAGTGAACCTTGCAATCAGGTTTTTCGCATCAGAAGCAGAGGGAACTCTATGAGCAATGTCTATGTCGTCCTTCAATACAGGGCAACCAATTTTATTTCCAACGGCCTGAAGAATTGCGACACAATCTTCGCCTTGAGTACAGGGCACGCCCTTCAGTTCAACGTTGTTCTTGCGAGAGAATTGCTCTAGCTCACAAACTCTCTTTTCTAGAGCTGCGTTTTGATTTGTTAGAGCCGAGTTCGCAATTTTCAGTTTCTCGTTTTCGGATTTCAGACCCTCAACAGTTTCATTTAGGTACGCCAGGCTCACCTGGAATTCATTCATGTCTTTCTTAAAGGCTTCAGTGAACATTTGAGGTTCTGTGGATACCTTCAGTTTAACGCTCGCAAGAACTTGTTCGACAACACTAGACAGTTTCCCCTGCAAAACGTTTTCAAGCGCGTCAAGACGTTTCGCGAGCTCAGCATTTGAGGGCATGATAAATAAAGGACCAACACTTTTGCAGTGGCGGCAGTTGCAATATACAATAAGTAAAGAAAAGACACAAAACTGACTCCCACCTGTGAAGGGAACACAAAGGCTTAGAAACGTGCTCGTTCACAGTTGCAACCACCGCCACTACTGTCGAGGCTCCAGACGAGATGGCTTCTTTTATAGGGGGGCGGAAGAAGACCGTGCTGCCGTTTCGTCGTACAGTAGACTGCGATCAGGCTTGATTCCGCTGGGGCATGCGCTGTAGACCACCTCGGGGTGAAGTGGCACTGGATCCGCGCGTGCGATATCTGTGAAGGGAACACAAAGGCTTAGAAACGTGCTCGTTCACAGTTGCAACCACCGCCACTACTGTCGAGGCTCCAGACGAGATGGCTTCTTTTATAGGGGGGCGGAAGAAGACCGTGCTGCCGTTTCGTCGCACAGTAGACTGCGATCAGGCTTGATTCCGCTGGGGCATGCGCTGTAGACCACCTCGGGGTGAAGTGGCACTGGATCCGCGCGTGCGATATCTGTGCAGGGAACACAAAGGCTTAGAAACGTGCTCGTTCACAGTTGCAACCACCGCCACTACTTTTGTGACAGCTGTCGTCGTTCTGCTTTCGCAGGAGTTCCTGCACCTGTGCTTAACCACCTTTATTTTGAGCTTTTCAACTATTTTTTGAATATAACAACCTGCTACAATGAGATTATGTGGCATTATACCGCTTCCCTGTATTTATACCGCGTTGTGTGCGCCCGCGTCCAAGGTTGCCTGCACCTGTGTCATGGGTAGCTTGTCCCGGCGCCGTTACTCTCTCGATGCACGAGCCAAGCCAAGTCACCGAAAACGTCACTACGCATATGCACGGCCGCGCCGAGTAGCAGTGCGCGTGATTTCTGAGACGAAGTGTAGGTAGCAAAATTATGTCGCTCAAAAATCTTAGCCACCTGCAAACTGCGTGCACGGTTGCATGAGCACGCTGAAAAGTTGCTCAAGACGCGCTGACGAGCATGGTATCATTACGCCACGCGAAGGCAGCGCCGCTTAAATGCATTCTACTAACGCAGGCCTATGTATACATTTTTATGGAGTAATATCTTTTAATATAAAGAAACGAGCAATATTTCAGCACCAACAAAAAGATCCTCAACCGTCTACAGCAATCAACGACCACGTGACAGGGTACATCGATTCATTCATGTATTTGCCACCAGAGGCGCGAAAGGTCATTTTTCGTGTGTTTCGATGAAGAAATAAAAATATAAATCCACCTTTCACGAAAAAAACTGGGTTGGTTTGCCTCAGTGCGAAGCAGAATCTTTCCTTCAGTGGAGTCATCTCAGTTGATGTTCAGGGCAGTTGTCGGTCCCTTTAAGATCAAGCTTTGTCGTCGACTCTTTATGTCACTTCATGTCACTCTATGTCACTCAATTGATATTATATGGGTCAGCGCTCGGGCAACGTGCGGTTACTCACCCATACGATACTCAGAGTTTCGCCCACTCGCCATGATTCACTACGTGAAGATGCGTGGGCTTTTTTATTCAATTATATGGACAGTCTCGACCGGCTTTTGCCGTCGCCGTTGCCGTCGCCGTCATGTCACGTCTGAAGTCCAAATCGATAACAGCCCCCTGCGCATCGTACGTTCCACCAGCGGGTAATAGCGGGCGAGCGGGAGCGATGAACGCGGCTGAAGCGGAGGCTCGGCCCATCTTCATCGCTCCGCGGCGCATGGGATAAGATCCCCCCCCAACTGTTCAACCGGCCCCGCAGTCGTTCGTGAGCGTGAAAAGACGCGAGGTGGGGGGGGGGGTCCCTCGAGCAACCTTCGATTTCGCGAGCGCGGTCGTCGCGGGCGCGCGCGTTATCTCCCCTTCTCGGCGGCCGACAGCTGGGGGGCCGGCGTACCCTTCTACGTGCTGCGCTCTCAAAGCGAAGAGAATGTGGTGAGCAGAGTGTCCCTGGAGCGGCCGTATTCTTTTAAACCAGCGTTTTCTATAGTTACGTGAGATCGGATTCAAAAAAGTTAGCTGCCAGCCTCACTTCGTATAACATTACAATTTGTTGCTATCGCATTCATTGCTTCACCCTCGCGGTGAAACTGTGACTTTTTTTCTTTACTTACACTGTTCTTTTATGGTTTTTATTTTCTTTTTCCGCTTGCACCTAGAAATGCAGGCACCGAAACTTGTGTAAGCTCCGAAGTTATCAAAACACACTTTTTTCGTTCCCATGCTACCTGTTGCCGCAAGGTCAGTAGATGTTTATCGATACACGATAAGTGTTATACGCGATAGAATCAGGTAACGAACCGGAACACCACCCTTACGCTTCGCCTGACTCAAAGCGCAGCAGGCAGTCTATTTGTCGTCCGTCCATGAAGCCTCGTGTTCCTAACAAAGGTCGTAGCTGGCGACGGATCTCCGAGAGGCCGCTCACCACGACCGCCATGTGGCCTGATCATTGCTTTCCTTTCGGCCATTGTGCTCAGCCTGTGTTTACCCTCGGCGAATTCTATTCTCTGGCCCGGAAGAACTACGCGTACACTGTCCCCGAGTATCTCTTACATTTCTTTATTTTTTCACGTTAATTTGTTTTACTACATGCCTGTTTCGAAAATGACCACGCATGGCTCATGATGTTTGCCATACCAGGCAAACACGCCCTTAGTACTTTAGTTCCGCTAGCCATCAAGGAAGACGAGGGCTAGAAAAGCTTCGAAAGAAAGCATTTAATAACAACAAACTCGAGGAGCTTGCACTTAGCAGGTATACAATTTCGCAAATTTTTTTAATAATGTTCTGCTGGAGTTGACCCTTAAACATACATTCCCTCCCCCCGCCACCCTTGGTCTAGTGGTTATATTGCCTCACTACTGACCCTCAGGTCGCGGGATCGAATCCCTGCAGCTGCGGCCGCATTTCGATGGAGGCGAAATGCTGGAGGTCTGTCTAGCACGATTTAGGTACACGTTAAACAACATCAGATGGTTTTGCAAAACTCTGCAGCCCTCCACTACGGCGTCCCTTCATAATAATATTGTGGTTTATGGACACAAAAGCCCGAAAATTATTATTACTCCTGGATATAGCACTTAAGATATCCGAGAAGTAATGGGATTTCCTAAACGATGTGCAACCGCAGAAAGCAGACTCTCGCGCGAGCGCCGCCTGATACACTGTTTCCTTTGAGATGCAAACACAGAACCAAGCTTTTGTAGGCGATCGTGTGTGTGTGTGCGTGCGTCTGCGTGTGTGTGTGTATGTGCGTGTGTGTGTGCGTGTGTGTGTGTGAAGAATCCGGTGTGACGCTGTTTGCAGTATCGTGGATCTCGATACTTCTCGTCTATATTACAAACTACCGTATCCTAGGGTCGTCGCTCTCTCCTTAATGCATCAACACTGCCCAAAAACGAATCCTTAAATTCTCCTTCTTTCGCTAATTCACAGTGAGGGTCTCGTTCCGCAGACTTGATGCCTTCAGTAGTATGCGAGAGCTCATCTGTACGCTTCCAATTCGTAGAAAGATCACGTGGTACGGGGCGGCAGCTGGCACGCACGCACGCACGCGCGCGCACGCACACACACACACACACACACACACACACACACACACACACACACACACAGACACGCACGCACGCACGCACGCGCGCACACACACACACAGACACGCACGCGCGCGCACACACACACACACGCACACACACACACACGCACGCACGCACGCGCGCACACACACACACACACACACACACACGCACGCACGCACGCAGGAACACACACAAAAAAGCATGGCAGCTCCATTACTGTGAAACGTGAGGAAGTGCGTTGCACAGGAAGCGCGAGTGCCCAGCGATTTCCTTTCGTAGAGTTCCGTCGGCTCCGTTTAGCAAAGCGTCTATGACGCCAGTTTTTTAGGTAAGCTTGCGGGGTTTCCCCATTAAAGCTTCGTAGGGCTGAGACTTGGGCTAGTTGGTTCATGCTTATGACAGGGGAAAAAACTGCGCAAAATTATGACAGGACACAAGATGAAGAAGGCACGAATTCCACGCTGTTGTCGTGCCTTCTTCATATATTGTCCTGTCTGAATTTTGCGCTGTTTTTTTCCCTCTTTAAGGGTTTTCCCGGCACGAGTAGAAATTAAACTTGTTAGGCTGTGCTTTGTTGGCTTCCTGCTTGTTACAGCAGTTGAGAAATACGTCATCTGCAGTGAATTCGATCAGGTTGTTTCCCCCATTAGATGTAGGAGCAACGCCGCGTTCACGAAGTGTAAGGGAAGGGGCGATTGATCGCTCGCCAAGGTGGTGGCGCCCTCTCTTGCTGGCCCCAGTGTCCGGCGCAAATTTCTGAAACGTTTTAAGGGGTTTTAGTTAACTTTAGTGATTACTTCCTTATTATTGCTGTTAATTATGGTATTTTAGGCCTCGTTCATTCATTTTAACTCGTTTTTGAGCATTGCTAGCATTGTTATGTCCTGCATTGAGCGCTTTACTGCGAGTGTTATCACGCTACTTGAGATGTATGGATGGACGACAAGCCGGGCCCTTGAAGGGCCCTGCACAGTGGCGTAGGCAGGGGGTGGCACACCGGGCACGTGCCCCCCCCCGAAATTTTTTTCGCCATGGCATACAGAGCGAAAAATGACCATTTCAAGGAGGTGCCCCTCCCGAAATCAAGGTGGTGCCCCCCCCGAAAAAAATTTCTGGCTACGCCCCTGGCCCTGCACTTAAAAAAAATTGTTCCACACTCGCCGCCATGCCTACGAGCGGCGCTGACTTACAATGCCAGGCTCCATTAACATATATACTCGATGAAGAGGACGGGAGGACGACCGCCGCAGTAGTTCAATTGGTAGAACATCGGGCGCGTTATCCAAAGGTCCCTGCCTGAGGCAAGTTGTCTTTTCGTCCACTGTAATTTATTCACGTTTACAGCATAATTACTACAACACAGTTAAAAGAGTGCAAATAACGTCGCTTATACATTTTTTGGTTTCGCTGTCGGTTGGTTCTTAATATTGCTTGTTTCTTTCAACAATGCTTATCGAGAGCGCCCGTGGGTAGTTGCTGTCTGCTTGTTTTCTGGTTCTTCACTTGCAGTACAATCAGATTCGCGCAGCCGATGTATATGGACTAACATCAGCGCCGTCAGCATGCGATGCTGACAAAAGGTTCCTAAATTACAGAGATGTCTGGAAAAGCGAAACGCTGAAGTACACTGACGTGTAATTTATAAATCCCACCGATTGTTTGTAAAACACGGGTATTTCACAAGCGGAAAACAAATGCACAAGAAGTTCTACCTTCTGGAAACGTTTCTGTACCTGGTAAGCACATACGCGCGTCGTTTGAATTGTGTCTACATAACCAGATGCTACAATGGGCTTCCTTAAAAATTCTGTCATCTGCGAGCACTGTTCGCGATGAGCTTGTGTTTAACGCAACATTCTCGAGCACTTTTCGTCACACTCTAGTAGTAAACCTTGCCTGCGAAGTGAAATTAAGCAGGACGTTAACGCAGGCGAACAAGAAATACACTGTAAAGTGCTATTTATATACACGGAAGAAAAAGCGCTTGCATTTAAGGCGAAGCAGCTTATATGCTTGTTCTTTTTCTCTTCTTTCGACTGCAGGCGTTAAACGCTCAGCACGTAATTCTAGACCTTCGCTTCCAAAAAATAGCCTAGATGTTCATGCGCAGTGCACAATGCGAGACAGCTGCGTCCGTATGGGTGCTACTGAACGCGTGAGACGAGTTGCATGCGAATGCAACACACATCCGGATATCCGGATCTTGAGAAAATAAACCTTGTAAACGACTACGACAAGAGGCACTATCCACTTTCGGCGGGAATTATGACCTACCGTGTGCAAATGTCGAATTCGTACAACATAATGTCAAGACACTATATCTCACCTGTTGAGAAAGCAAATGAGGTACTACGATGTTTTTTTTTTTTTTGCGAAGTTCAGTAGTTAATTTTAAATATGTTGTTTCTGCATAGCTTAGTAATTATTTCTAATTAGCATGCGATTAGACATTCAATTATTCTGCAGTCAGTTACGTTTCATTTTTACAGCAAAGGATTCAAATCGTAGGAACAAAAGGCATACGCAGTTAGTTATTGGTTTTATTTATTTAGAGCAAATAATATTATTTTGACGGTGGTCTAGGGACGCGGCACATGGACCAAGCCATCGAACATCGTAATGGCTTTACCGAAGTGGTCGTCTGCCGCTATAAGTAGCACATTGTGGTTAAGGAGCGACATATTGCTTATGCAGAGGGGTTCAGTTCAGTTCAGTTCAGTTCAGTTCAGTTCAGCCTGGAAATCTGGTTTCTAGCCTGCTACTCTTTACAGGGGTAAAAATAAAGAGGAGAGCAAGAGAAAGAGAGAGGTATGATGATAGGGGACCCGTACACACACTGTCCTGCGCAGGACGTGCACTACGCGCGAAAGTTTCGATACCGCAGCACACGCTCTAAAGACGAGCATCCAAACCTGTATCGCTTAGAAGCCTTGAAATTCACTTTAAACTGCGTTAGGCGTGGTTCTACATGTTCCCAAGCACCCAATAGCTTCTCCTCCGGGAAGGGTCGGGATTGCACAGAATCTGGTGAATAGTCTATGACGTGTGACACACGCAGCAGTGTGTGCCATACGTCACCCGATACTGCCAGGTCGCTCCCTGTAGGCACTCGTCAGTGTTATGATGCGGTTGTTCACCGATCCCATACGGCAACACCCCCCCGCATTACCCACGGTCATAGCAAAATGCAGAAGGTATGAGAAATACGAGCAATCTAAATATAAGATGGGAAATGTATACATCAATGTCGGAAGCCCAGAAGGCTGAACAGCCGGCTACTATCGTCGCGGTCGTGGGTTCAACTCCCAGGACACCCAAATCAGATAAGCTTCTTCTGTTCTTTTTTTGTCATGGGATCGTGTGTATTTTAGCGACGTCGCATCCATGACAGAAATTATGTTCGGTAAGTCTTGGTGGACACCAGCGTAAAACACTTTCGTTTTAAAAAAACGTTGCGTAAGCACGCGTGGACGTTGAACTTTTAGGGGATATTGTATTTGTTCAATCAACGTAGATGCAATGCATCTGCTGCAGCGATGACTGATGAAGTTAGTTGTACATGAACTTTATCGAAGAATAGTTTTTAGGGGCGAAGCTCCTTAAGGCGTGGGTCGTGCGTCCCCGTTGTATGTAGCCACCTCTCGCTTAGTACTTGTATATGATGAATATATTTAGGGGCGAAGCTCCTTATGGCATTACCTCGGCGGTCCACGGTTGTCCATGCACTCCGAGTAGCCAGTAGGTACTGGATTTCGACCTCCAAGGTAGTGCCTGTGTGCGATGTCTCCTGTGCGTGATTAAACAATAAAAAAATTCACAACGTAGATGTAAAATTAAAGTGTGCTGCGAGTCGCCATGACTCTCATCGACCCTTTAGTATAAATGCGCCCGATCTCACGTCGTTGATGATGTACTGCGCAGAATTCGCGGAAGATTACCGGTTTACCGACGCACCTCCGAAGCTTCGCCCACTCATCATCATTCACTCCGTGGGTATGGTGTCGTCATCTCCAGTTCTCGTCTCGTTGCCGAGAGAGCGCTGTTCTATAGACATGCGTACAATATGGCGGTTGGGTGAAGGTACGCTAGATGGCGTTGGCGGTGCAGCTGCTCTCCGACTGCGCGGACCACCGTACGAGCAGTACGAGTGCGCTTGCCGGATCGTGCTGCTTGGCGGACCATGGACGACGACCGGTCGTTCATGTTTGAATAAAATTTCACACACACTATCGCTTTGATTACTGCTGGGCGAAACCACTGAAGATTTCACGGTGTAACCATGTAACCAGTGTAACCATGTAACCAGTGTAACCATGTCCGGCGAGGTCAACAACCTGCTCACCAGCCTAAACTCCGTGGACCCCCCACATACAATTCACAGCGGAAATGGAGAATCAATCAACCCTCCCATTCTTGGATGTGTTGGTGAGAAGGCAACGACAGAGCCTTTTATTCTCCGTCTTCCGGAAACCGACGCACACAGGACGCTATCTACACTTCAATTCAGCCCACCCCGCCTGTCACAAGTTCTCCGTCGTGCGTAGCCTGGTCAACAGGGCCGAACGAGTCTGCTCGTCCCCACGACGGCAGAAGGAAGAAAGGGCAAAAATCATCCGTGACCTCGGCACAACGGTTACACAGAGGCTTTTATCCGTAAGGCCCTACGCAGGAGGAAGGACCGGGAAACAAGGTCTCCAACGGCGCCGCCTCAACGTCGCCGAGTGTCAATTCCCTACATCGCGGGCGCGAGCGAAACAATAGCCCGTAAACTTGGAAAGGCAGGGGTCGACGTAGCTCACAAGCCAGCCACCACCATCGGCCGCTTCATTCCTCGTCCCAAAGACCGCGCACCGGCTGAAAAAGCGCAGGGCGTTGTTTACAAGATCGCGTGCTCCGACTGCCCCGCCGCGTACGTTGGGGAAACAAAAAACTTCCGAGAGAGAATGCGGCAACACAAGAACGACCTCCGTCAACTAAACAGCGAACGGAGTGCGTTAGCGGAACACTGCGAGAGGGTTCGATCACCGGATTAGTCCAGACGACGCAGTCATCCTCGAAGAAGAAAGAAACCTTCGCCGGCGGCTCCTCCTCGAGTCGTGGCATATACAGCAAACAGCCGAAAACATCAATCGCACCACGGGAACACTGCCCTCTCTCTACAGCCAGGGCTTGCGCAAAGTTTCGGCAAGAAGAAGGCGTATATAAGCGCCGTAGGTCTCGGGCCTTCTCACCCCTGAAGAAGAAGCCGGTCAGGCTTCGAAACGTCGGGTTCTTAAAATAAACTCTTGGTTGGCGTTTTTGCCTTTTCTCTATAGTCTACCAATTGAGCTACGGCGGCAGTCGTATCCCTCTCCCTTATCCCCTGTGCAGAGTAGCAGGCTAGAGCGCACTAGCTCAGGCTGACCTCTCTGCCTTCCAATAAATTATCTCTCTCTCTCTCGTACCCATGTCCACTTTATCGGCCATTTATGAGCATGCAAACGGAGTGTTAGCGTCGCTCGCAGGCTTGACGATAAGTTCGGAACACTCTTTTTTGCCAACTGGCGTCACGGAGCACGTGACCTTTTAACGAGCGGACAGCTGCCCAATAAGCCCTGGCATACTATCTAGTATATGACGGTCGTTTGTCATCGAACAGTCATCGGGCACTTTTAAAGCTTTTATCACTCTGGCCATACAATAGCGACCAATATGAGAGGCAACACTGAAATTAACCTGTAAACGTCACAGCGGCTTAGCGCAGTTGGTAATTGCAAAGGGTTTTATAACACTAAATGCTCCAGCGGATAGGTAACTTTTGCAATTCAGTGCGCTGTCTTATGTCGGTACATTACAAGCAACCGTTGATTAAACCCGAATTTGGTGATCACTCTCCCATTCATCCCGACGCTATGGTATACATCACCATGGTAATTCTTCCTATCGACGCAGCGTCTGTAACAACCCACCAGTTTCGCGAAAAGGGCGTTATCTGAATCCATTTCGCGCACTCGTGGTTTTTTCTAACTTAATGTATACCTATCACTCCGGTGACATAAAGGCCCCAGTGTTCAATTGCTGAGAATGAGATCAGGAACTACACCCCTTGTCAACGTGGCAGCACTCCTCTGATAAATGAATGTGAAAATGTTCACGCACGGCGCTTTAAGTCCGCGGGGTAAAAAACGAAAGCGCTGAAAGCTGGTTCTAAGCCGTGATCAACGAGACACCCGTCCGTCATATCAACTGTTCAATCAATCAATCAATCAATCAATCAATCAATCAATCAATCAATCAATCAATCAATCAATCAATCAATCAATCAATCACCCTTGTAACATTGAGAGGTGCTAACAGGCCGTCCGCCGAGAGTGTCGGTGCAGCACACTTTGAATGGGCGCGCTGTACTTATAGTAAACAGATGGACAAATCGCTCAAGGAAATCTCGGTGCGGCATTGAGCCTTAGTGACTACGGCATCGCGTCATTACTCGAGTAAGATGTTCGCAGTTCGCCCTGTGCTGGCAGAACGTGACGTCACGAAGATCGCGGTGTGCTGGTACGGTAAACATGTGACTCGATAGTCTCTCAAATGTAGAACCTAATCGAGATCCACTGGTCGGTTAGGATATTATTTGTAACTAATTAGTGTGTTAAGGTGTTTATTTGCCGGTACTCAGAGACACTGCGTAATGGCGACAGTCACGGCCAGGCACGAACTCTCAGCGCGAGCGGCGTCCTTTTTGCAGATGACCCACTAGAAGGCTCTCGAGAGTGCAACCCATTTCTAGGTTCCAATTCATCGCAACAATTACCCCGGGGACGAAAAGGGAGCCGCCGGGCGACCTAACAGCTTGTCACTACGAGTGGGTCATAGTAGGCCTTCAGGCGCTCCACGTTGACAATGTCGCGCCCTCGGCGGCGCATGTCCGAAGATTGTCCGATGGGTTCGATCAGGTAGTTGACCGGAGATGTGCGCTCGATGACACGGTAGGGGCCTTCGTATTTCGGGAGTAGTTTTGAAGACAGGCCAGCTGCGGAGGTAGGGACCGAGAGCCATACGAGCGCCCCAGGGAGGAACGTGGGCTCAGAAGTGGCGGAACCATCACGAATACCCTTCTTCCGCTCTTGTTCATTCGTCGTGAAGGTCTTGGCGAGCTCGCGACATTCTTCAGCAAGCCTGGCTGTGTCAGAAATAGGGTCACACTCAGATGGGTCCGGCGTGTACGGGAGTATAGTGTCGATGGTGTGCGACGGGTGCCGTCCGTATAGTAAGAAGAAGGGTGAAAAACCAGTAGTGCTTTGAGGGGCGGTTTTGCAAGCGTAGGTGACGAAGGGCAGTATAGCATCCCAATTCGTGTGGTCGGCGGCGACGTACATCGAAAGCATGTCACCGAGGGTGCGGTTAAAGTGTTCGGTGAGGCCATTCGTCTGCGGGTGGTAAGCAGCAGTTTTGCGGTGGATAGAATGACACTCCGTGAGGATGGCTTCGACGACTTCCGACAGGAAGACACGGCCTCGATTGCTGAGAAGCTCCTGGGGTGGACCGTGACGCAGTATGAATCGGTGCAGCAGGAAGGAGGCAACATCGCGCGCAGTGGCCGCAGGGAGGGCGGCGGTTTCGGCGTATCGCGTCAGATGGTCTACGGCGACGATCGCCCAGCGGTTACCAGCCGACGTCAGAGGAAGTGGTCCATACAAATCGATACCCACGCGCCCAAAAGGACGGTCAGGGCAAGGTAACGGTTGTAGACCGGCTGGGGACATGTGTGTTGACGGTTTGCGGCGTTGGCAATCGAGACAGGAGCGAACGAATTTCTGCACTTAGCGGTACATCCCTCGCCAAAAGTACCGTTGGCGAATGCGGTGGTAAGTCTTCGATACCCCGGAGTGCGCACATTGCGGATCAGAGTGAAACGACTCGCATATGTCAGAGCGCAGACTGCGGGGTATGACTAGCAGCCACTGGCGGCCGTCACCATTGTAATTGCGTCGGTGGAGGAGGTTGTCGCGAACGGCGAAATGGTGGGCTTGACGACGCAACGCGCGAGTGGATGGTGTTGCCGATGGATCAGTCAGCAAGTCTATCAGTGAGGCAATCCATTGATCCTTGCGCTGTTCGGTAGCGATGGTATGAAGGTCGATGGAAGAAACGGCAAGGTGAGACCCTGAGCTGTGGGCATTGTCGTCAGGCAAGGGAGAGCGCGACAGGGCGTCGGCGTCAGCATGCTGGCGTCCGTTGCGGTACAGCACGCGGATGTCGTAGTCTTGCAGGCGAAGTGCCCAACGGGCGAGACGGCCTGAAGGATCCTTCAATGACGACAACCAGCACAGTGCGTGATGGTCGGTGACGACATCAAATGGGCGACCATACAAATAAGGTCGGAACTTCGTAAGTCCCCAGATGATTGCCAAGCATTCTTTCTCCGTGACGGTGTAGTTGCTCTCGGCTTTTGTAAGCGTACGGCTTGCATACGCCACGACATATTCCGGGAACCCTGGTTTGCGCTGCGCAAGGACAGCACCGAGGCCAACACCACTGGCGTCCGTATGTACCTCTGTAGGGGCCGTAGGGTCGTGGTGGCGTAGTATGGGAGGGGGACGTCAACAAACGATGGAGCGTTGCAAAAGCTTCGTCGCACTTTGACGACCACGAATGGAGAGGCCTGTTACTTCCGAGGAGCTTCGTCAGCGGCGATATGATAGCCGCGAAGTTTCGAATGAAGCGCCGAAAGTAGGAACACAGTCCTACCCAAACTGCGCAGTTCCTTGACGGACGTCGGCTTTGGGAACTCGGTCACGGCCCGAAGCTTGGCTGGATCGGGGAGAATTCCGTCCTTGGACACGACGTAGCCGAGTATTGTCAGCTGCCGTGCTGCAAATCGGCACTTCTTTAGGTTCAGTTGCAGACCGGCGTCACTCAAGCGCGTCAAAACATGCCGCAGGCGCTGAAGATGCGTGGAGAAGTCCGGAGCGAAAACGACAACGTCGTCGAGGTACAGGAGAACTCTTTGTTGGGCAAGTTGGTACACGTTCATAATAGAATTTTAAGGCGCGAATGAGGACGGACACAAGAAAGAACACAGGACAGAGCGCCACTAACAACTGATTTTTATTCTCAGAAATGCACATCCATATATATCGTTCTCAGCGCGTGCGCAGAAAAACATACTGACATCAAAGGGGGCGGGATAAAGCATGTTCAATGAACTTTTTCTCTGATTTATACAAAACTATAGAAGTATCGCTAACGCACATGTCGCCTTTTTTATCGATAAAAACGCTTCCATTAATTCTCTGGCGGTTTTGTCTGAGCTTCTAGCGATAACACGCACGTCAGTAAATCGCGGCCCACAAGAGCTTGACGGGCACTGCCTGATATGCTTAGGCAAATTAGGGAACTCTTTGTTTTGCTCTACATTTCGTTCGTGCTCCCTGATCCGCTCATTTAGGCATCTGCCGCTCTGTCCTGTGTTCTTTCTTGTGTCCGTCCTCATTCGCGCCTTAAAATTCTATTATGGTCGTCGAGGTAGCACAGGCACGTGTGCCATTTCAAGTTGCGCAGAGTCACCCTAAGTGTCCGTAGGCCAGCAGTGGTGATCCGATGAATCCAGAGCCGCGTAAGTACTGCGCCTGAAAGTACAAGCACGCAGTCTTAGGTGATGCACGCCAGCCGCAACAGCTACTGCCAAATGATCCGGGACGGTGCAGAAGACGCGTTTATATGCTTGCCATGTAGATAGCCGCTGTATCGCGCGCAGTCGCCGTGGATATCGATGAATCAGCAGCACGTGTTCACACCAGGTCACCTAAGCGTCCGTAGGCCAGCAGTGGTGATCCGATGAATCCAGAGCCGCGTAAGTACTGCGCCTGAAAGTACAAGCACGCAGTCTTAGGTGATGCACGCCAGCCGCAACAGCTACTGCCAATTGGTCCGGGACGGTGCAGAAGACGTCCTTATATGCTTGCCAGGTAGATAGCCGCTGTATCACGCGCAGTCCCCGTGGATATCGATGAATCAGCAGCACGTGTTCACACCAGGTCACCTAAGCGTCCGTAGGCCAGCAGTGGTGATCCGATGAATCCAGAGCCGCGTAAGTACTGCGCCTGAAAGTACAAGCACACAGTCTTAGGTGATGCACACCAGCCGCAACAGCTACTGCCAAATGGTCCGGGATGGTGCAGAAGACGCCCTTATATGCTTGCCAGGTAGATATCCGCTGTATCGCGCGCAGTCGCCGTGGATATCGATGAATCAGAAGCACGTGTTCACACCAGGTCACCTAAGTGTCCGTAGGCCAGCAGTGGTGATCCGATGAATCCAGAGCCGCGTAAGTACTGCGCCTGAAAGTACAAGCACGCAGTCTTAGGTGATGCACGCCAGCCGCAACAGCTACTGCCAAATGATCCGGGACGGTGCAGAAGACGCGTTTATATGCTTGCCATGTAGATAGCCGCTGTATCGCGCGCAGTCGCCGTGGATATCGATGAATCAGCAGCACGTGTTCACACCAGGTCACCTAAGCGTCCGTAGGCCAGCAGTGGTGATCCGATGAATCCAGAGCCGCGTAAGTACTGCGCCTGAAAGTACAAGCACGCAGTCTTAGGTGATGCACGCCAGCCGCAACAGCTACTGCCAAATGGGATGAATTGATGGCCTCGAACAAGGCGTTATTGGCACGAAGTGAAGTGCTAGAAAAACGTGTGGCTGATCTTGAGCTGTACCAATGTTGAGCTCAAAGGTGTCCCCCCTACAAAAGGCGAGGATTGCCGTGCCATTTTGAAGCGTATGGCCGATGTTATCGAATGTCCTGTATCTGAGTCTGATATTGAGACTGTTCATCGCGTGCCGTCGAAATCACCTCAGCAAAATTTAATTGCTCGCTTTGTCTCAAGCGACAAGAAGAATGAATTTGTAAGAAAGGCCCGTAAGGTGCGCCTTCGTTTGAGCCCCCTTGGTTTTTCTGGATCTAACGACACGGCAGTGTATGTGAACGACCATCTTACAATCAGCAACAAAATACGGTTTGCAAAAGCACTTGCTTTGAAGAAGGCAAAAAAGTGGCAGTACCTTTGGACTGAGAACTGTCAAATCAAAGCGCGAAAGACCAGTGATAGTAGGGTGTTCCGAATCGCAGCCGAGTCTGATCTGCGCATATTCGCATAAGAGCCTTTTTGGACTGATTACCTGAGACACGTGCCGGTGTGCATTTTCACTGCTATGTCTCTCCTGTATCCGAGCGAATTTCGTCCATTACTAAAGTCCAATCGTCATTCTTTTGTGCATTTCAACGCCCGAAGTTTAAGAAAGAATCACGAATGCTTGAAAAACTTCTTAACTTCCCTTGATCATGCTTTTTCTTTCATTTGTATATCCGAAACCAGTCTTTCCAGCGATGACTGTAACATGTACGGCTTCGCTTCTTACACTCCTGAATATTGTCACCGTTTAAACATTAGGCATGGTGGTGTTGCAATATTTGTTTCCCCTTCATCAATTACACTCGACGGAAGGATTTAAACTTCTGTATCGATTGCTGTGAAACGGTGTCGGTGGAAACTAATGAGCCCCTCCAGACATACAATTCTAATGGTCTTGTTCTTGGCTGTGTTTACAGATCACCCGCCTCTAACGTATCCGATTTCCTTCTCGCTCTTAATGCCGTGCTGAACAAGCTGTTATCTGAAAACAAAAGTGTGATGATTGTGGGTGACATAAACATTAATCTCCTGGATGTTAATTCTAGCGTGTACACCGCTTACACCGACTGCTTTAATGGGTATGGTCTTGAATGTCTCATCACATCACCAACTCGATGCGCTGACGAAATATCTCATTCTCTTATTGATCATGTTCTAACTAACCTCGACCTACCAATTACTGCAGGCGTTATTAACACAGACCTTACGGATCACTTTCCGATTTTTGCAGTTTTCGATGCTCATTTCGCTAATGTTGGCACCTCATATTTCACCACAACATTCGATAGAGATGAATTTGTTTCTGCTATTAGCTGTACCGACTGGTCTCCTCTCAAGTTAATTCATGAGTCTATGAAGGCTTTTAAACTTTTTTTTGTGATGCATTCACGAAGGCAGTTTCCACCACCTCTAAAATTGTGCTCTGTAAAAATCGATATAAATACCCGAAAAACCCTTGGATGACCGATGGTATACTAAAGAGCTTGAGGAAAAAACATAATTTGTATAAGAGAACCAAAAGACAGCCATTCAATTGTTCTCTGCTTAATAGGTACAAAAGATACTGTAAGATTCTCAGTAGCACTCTCCGGGAAGCGAAAAAGCGACATTACGAAACAGAATTTGTGCGGAATAAAGGTAACCCTAAAAAGCAATGGCAATTGCTGAATGATTTTTTGAACCGTAAGTCGCCAACATTTATCTCTACAATTGTACACGACAGCATTACTTTCAGCCAGCGCGCCGAGATTGCTAGCGCGTTTTCCGATCATTTCGCATTATCTCAGAGCAGTCAGCCGTCAACCTTTCAACCTAGCATAAATCGTCTGTGTCATTCGTTTTATCTTTTTCCGGTTACGCCAAGTGAGGTGCTATCTACTATTCGCAACGCTCGCAACACCAGCCCTGGATTAGATGGTATTTCAATGCGCCACATAAAAATGGTTGCTGACCTAGTTTGCGAACCTTTAAGTGCAATAATTAATTTAATCTTCAAAACTGGCCAATTTCCGGAAGTACTAAAACGTGCTAAGGTTATCCCGGTTTTCAAGAAAGGTAACAAAGAGCTGCTATCAAATTACCGTCCCATTTCAATCCTTCCCTCCCTAAGTAAAATAATTGAAAAGTTATTTGTGTCCAGACTAACAAAGTATTTCGATAAGTTCCACATAATCAAACCTTGCCAGTTCGGTTTTCGGGCCGGAAGTTCTACCAATCTTGCTTTACTTTGTCTAACAGATTTCATTAAGAACAGTCTTGATAGGAATGAATTCGTCGGATTCCGTCTTCCTAGACCTTACTAAAGCCTTTGACACCATTAGTCACACAATTTTATATCGTAAACTAGAAGCATATGGAATAACTGGCCCTGCTCTAATGTTTTTAAAGCATTATTAAGTGACCGAGAGTTTGTAGTGTACGCACATGAAACATTCTCCCCCTCCTAAAACAACTAACCGAGGAGTGCCACAGGGCTCAATATTAGGACCATTGCTTTTTTCTATTTACATTAATGATTTGCCGGACGTCACCAATTTATGCCACTCTGTTTTGTATGCAGATGATACAACTGTATCTGTACCTGATAGGTCTATAAGTTCATTATTAAATCAACTAAATATGGCACTTGATAACTTACTTAAATGGTGCAACAATAACGAATTACTTATTAATCCATCGAAAACTAAATTTTTGGTTTTCCATCCACATCAAAAGCCTTTAATCAATTCTCCTTCCTTATCATTAGGAAATCATTTTATTCCAATGAACGACTCGGCGGTATTTCTAGGTGTGACATTGGACAGCCATCTGAAGTTTCATCTTCACATCAACCATATTAAAAAAAATAGGCCTTCGGTATCCGTGCGCTCATCAAGGCACGCCAGTATTTTTCACCTCCTGCATTGTTTTCACTCTACTTTGCATTTATTCATTCTCATATTAACTATGGCGTAATCGCTTTGGGTAATACATATCATTGTTATCTTCATTCCATCCAGCATATACAAAATCAAGCAATACGCATCATAACGTACAGTCATTCGCGCTCAGATGCCTTTAGCCTGCTTGATGAGCACAAAATTTTATCCGTTAGAAAAGTTATTTGAGTACAACTTAGCCCTAATGTTTTATAAGTTACTTAATTCCCAGCTTTCCTACGAATACATTGAATGTAGCTCCCTCAAGAATACTAACCCCACCAGGTTTGCTTCTAATTATAATTACTTGCTACCACCCATTCGCACTAACTACGGTAAGAAAACATCTAAATTCTCTACCATTCATTTGTGGAATAGTTTGCCTGTTGAACTTAAAACTGTGCCCACATTTTCACTTTTCAAAACATCGCTAAAATCTTTCCTTTTAACTGCTGATTGCTCACCTTAGTTAAACTATGTAACTTTTTTTTTACTGCTCCATATTTCGTTTATTTGCGTTTCTTTTTTTGTTCTTGTATAAGTTGTTTTCATTTTTATTTTAATTTCTCATTTTTATTGTTTTTGTACCTTTTTTACTTCTATTCCTCTATTACGCCTTCTTTTCTGTGTTGTATTTAACGTTGCGTTGCATTTGTTTGTATAGTGTATTTCGCATTTTGCGTTGTAATTTATTACATTGCTATTATTTCATCTTGTATTTCAACTGTTCTTGCCTGTGGCTACTTTTTTTTTGCGTTCTATATGATTATTATTGTTATACCTTCTATTTTCCCTTTCTATTTTGTATTTTGCATTTTGCATTCTATGTTAGTGGTTTCCTATTATCTCATATCCTAATTCAAGTGTTCTAATCTTCTGCCATTTTTGTCTATTCACTTTTGTTTGTAGGTTTCAACTGAGGGTCCCGTTTTTAGTATTTATACTCTGGGACCCTCATCTGTATACAAGTATTATGTAACTGATGCATGTGTAACCAATAAACAAACTGAAACTGAAAACTAACTAAAAGCGGACTGCGGGTCTCTGTGTCCAGTCGGAGTCTTCTGTCTCATTGCCCATTAGCAGCGATTGGCATGTTCCAGTAGGACACACCGGTCCATCGCTGCGGGCTTTGCGCCTGCCCAGGTTTCTCTCCTGCGCAACGCTGCGATGAGCGCCAGCGTCAACGCCGCCGCCAGTGTAAGCGTTAGCGCCCGCTGCTTCACATCTACACGTGGTTCCCTGTAGCGGAAGCATGAGCGCCAGCGTCAACGCCGTCGCCAGTGTAAGCGTTAGCGCCCGCTGCTTCACATCTACACATGGTTCCCTTTAGCGGAAGATGGTGTAATTTTTTTGTATATAAAAAAAATTACACCATCTCCCTTAAAGGGGCTATATGCAAAATATGAAGCGGGCGCTAACGCTTACACTGGCGGTGGCGTTGACGCTGGCCCTATCGCAGCGTTGCGCAGGAGAGAAAACTGAGGAGGCGCAAAGCACGCAGTGATGGAGCGGTGTTTCCTACTGGAACATGCCAATCGCTGCTAATGGGCAATGAGAGACAGAAGACTCCGACTGGACACAGAGACCCGCACTCTGCTTTTAGTTAACGCGCACGCTGCGAATTTTTATTGTTCAACAACGCACAGGAGAAATCTTCCACCGGCACCACCTTGGAGGTCAAGATCCATTGCCATATATACGGGATGGCCAGTGAACGGTTGTGCAGCGCGAGCAGTCGGTTTTTTCAACCAAGAAACTCGCTAGCAGACGCTGCCTGCGTCGGCGTCGCGAGGCGAGAGAGGGGGAAGCGGAGGAGAGGAGAGAGAGGGGGGTGACACGCATGCGCAGTGGGAGTGTGAACGCCGTGGGCAGGGATGCGTAGAGGAGAGAGGGGGGAGCGTAGGGAGAGGAGAGAGAGGGGGGGACGCGCATGCGCAGGGGGAGTTAGACGCCGCGGGCAGGGATGGAGAGAGGGGGGAGTGTAAGAGGGGAGAGAGGAAGGGAGGCGCATGCGCAGTGAGGGGTGTGGTTGCCGTGGGGAGGGATGCCTAGAGGAGAGAGAGGGGGAGAGGAGGTTTTTTATTTTTATTTTTTCTTGAACTGTTTGCGCATGCGCAGTAAGGGTGGGCACGCGGGTGGGCTCGCCGACAGGACCCGCTCCTACGGTCCCCCCCCCATTTCTCGCCTCGCCGACACGGTACTCGGAGTCGAGCACCGCATCGCGGAGCATGCGGCGGCTCCGGTACTCACGGCGGCACAACCAATAGCCGAAGACGCGTGGCTTTCACAACTCACATCAGCGTTCTGTGGCGATGGATGCGGAGGCGAGGCGTTGCGTCGAGGAATGGTGTGGACTTCGGCGTCTGAGTAGGTGGCATCGTCTTCCTCTGTCGTGGAACGCGAACTGGCGTTGTCGCTGAGGCTGGGAGCGCCCAGAACACAAGACGGCGACGCTTGTGCCCAGCTCACGATCGAACACCCAGGATCATGCAAAGACGTGACACGTGTTGTCACGTCTTTGCATGATCAGTGGGCAATGTACGGGGGGGTTTCACGGTTACCCGAATGATCCCTCCGAGCTTCGCCCACTCACCATCATTCACTTCGTGGATATGTTGTGATTTTTAGGGGCGAAGCTCCTTAGGGCGTAGGCTTGTCCGGCGTCGTCCTGCGTAGTTGTCGTCGTCGTCGTAGTCACCCATGTGCGATGACGACGACGCTGCCATCACGGCACAGCACTGTGCCGGTACCCACTATGCGTCATAACGATGACGCTGATGACGATGACGATCGCGATGCCATACAACACGTGGCATCGCGATATGGTCTCACATGCATATCCTTTGACCACATGCAAGCAACCACCATCCGAGGAACCTGCATCGATCTCGTCTTTGCAAACTTTCCACTACGACCCATCCAGGAACCACTCTCCCTCCATTTCACCGACCATAAAGCCGTTATAATGAAGGGGGAACGGAAGCCACGGCTTATGTAAACGGTAACCACGACCAGCGAAGAAACGAAAACAAAACGGAAAATCACGACTGACGAATAAAATATAAATTTCTTGTATATATATACACACAGTGTTTGTCACGTCTTTAATGATGTACTGGGCGAATTTCACGGAAGATTCACGGTTTACCGATGAACCTCCGGAGCTTCGCCCACTCATCATCATGCACTCCGTGGATATGCTGTGATTTTTTTTCTTACCTACAGCGTCACGCGGCTTTAGAGAAGGAAAAGGTAGCAAAACAACTACAATCAATTACATAAAAAAACGGAACATAGCAGTTAGAAGTGTTTCCAACTTGGGCTAGATGGTACGGCATTGCGAACTGAAGCGATGCGCTGCATAGATGAACATAGACAAATGACACAAGAACA